>CAUYPK010059271.1:0-38632 GCA_963574355.1 Loris lydekkerianus | reverse complement strand
GGTGCTGGGTGAACTGGCTGGCAACCTGCAGAAGACTGAAACTGGACCCACACCTTTCACCATTAACTAAGATAGACTCTCACTGGATTAAAGATTTAAACTTAAGACATGAAACTATAAAAATACTAGAAGAGAGTGTAGGAAAAACTCTTGAAGAAATCAGTCTTGGTGAGTATTTTATGAGGAAGACCCCCCCCTGGGCAATTGAAGCAGCTTCAAAAATACACTACTGGGACCTGATCAAACTAAAAAGCTTCTGCACAGCCAAGAACACGGTAAGTAAAGCAAGCAAATAGCCCTCAGAATGGGAGAAGATATTTGCAAGTTATGTGTCCAACAAAGGTTTAATAACCAGAATCCACAGAGAACTCAAACGTATAAGCAAGAAAAGAACAAGTGATCCCATCTCAGGCTGGGTAAGGGACTTGAAGAGAAAGTTCTCTGAAGAAGACAAGTGCATGGCCTACAGACATCTGAAAAAATGATCATCATCTTTAATCATCAGAGAAATGCAAATCAAAACTACTTTGAGATATCATCTAACTGCAGTAAGATTAGCCCATATCACAAAGTCCCAAGACCAGAGATGTTGGCGTATGGAGAAAAGAGAACACTGCTGGTGGGAATGCAAATTAATACATTCCCTTTGGAAAGAAGTTTGGAGAACACTTAGAGATCTAAAAATAGATCTGCCATTTAATCCTATAATTCCTCTACTAGGTATATACCCAGAAGACAAAAAAAATCACATTATAACAAAGATATTTGGACCAGAATGTTTATTGCAGTCCAATTCATAATTGCTAAGTCATGGTACCCATCGATCCACGAATGGATTAATAAATTGTGGTATGTGTACACCATGGGATATTATGCAGCCGTAAAGAAAGATGGAGATTTTACCTCTTTCATGTTTACATGGATGGAGCTGGAACATATTCTTCTTAGTAAAGTATCTCAAGAATGGAAGAGAAATTATCCAATATACTCAGCCCTACTATGAAACTAATTTATGGCTTTCATATGAAAGCTATAACCCAGTTATAACCTAAGAATATGGGGAAAGGGGAGAGGGATGGGAGAGAGGTGGGAGGATGCACGGGGGAAGGGTGATTGGTGGGATTACACCTGTGGTTCATCTTACAAGGGTACGTGTGAAACTTAGTAAATGTAGAATATAAATGTCTTAACATAATAACTAAGAAAATGCCAGGAAGGCTATGTTAACCAGTGTAATGAAAATGTGTGAAACTTTTTATAAAACCAGTGTATGGTGCCCCATGATCGCATTAATGTACACAGCTATGATTTAATAAAAAAAAATAAAAAATAAAAAAAGAAAGTCATTATCTATACGTAGACAGAATACATAAATCAGTGAAAAGATGATATGAAAGAATGATAATCTAAAGCTGGAACACAAAGGATGCATCCGGTAAAGTGGACTGCTTGCAGTAGTAAAAGAAGTCACTGGCAAAGAATGAGTGGTTAAAGGAGTCCTATATTAAACAACCAGATTACAGCAAGAAGTAGTCTTATGAAATTAAACTAAAATTAAAATCCTAAAAGTAACCAAGAAAAATATCTTTAGAGTAACAAACAAAATTACTTTACTACTTCTGAGAAATGCAGAGAGTATGTCTAACCCTCAGGATAAAAGACCCAGACAACTTTTATTCACATATGACAAAAAGAAAAGTATCTTTATGGAGTAAGTCACAGAAAATGCAAGCTTCAAGCCTTATCTTTAAAACTGGCTATTAATGCAACAACAACAGAAATAAACAAATGGGACTTCATTAAACTGAAAAGCTTCTGCACATCTAAGGAGACAACAATCAAAGCAAATAGACAACCAACACAATGGGGAAGGATATTTGCATATTATAAATCAGACAAAAGCTTGATAACTAGGATCTATAGAGAACTCAAATTAATCCACATGAAAAAAGCCAATAATCCCATATATCAATGGGCAAGAGACATGAATAGAACCTTCTCTAAAGAAGACAAATGGCTAACAAACATATGAAAAAATGTTCATCATCCCTATGTATTAGAGAAATGCAAATCAAAACCACCCTGAGATACCATCTAACCCCAGCGAGAATGGCCCACATCACAAAATCTCAAAACTGTAGATGCTGGTATGGATGTGGAGGGAAGGGAACACTTTTACAGTGCTGGTGGGACCGCAAACTAGTACAACCTTTTTGGAAGGAAGTATGGAGAAACCTCAAAGAACTCAAGCTAGACCTCCCATTTGAGCCTGCAATCCCATTACTGGGCATCTACCCAGAAGGAAAAAAATCCTTTTATCATAAGGATACTTGCATTAGACTGTTTATTGCAGCTCAACTTACAATCACCAAAATGTGGAAACAGCCTAAATGCCCATCAACCCAGGAATGGATTAACAAGCTGTGGTATATGTACACCATGGAATACTATTCAGCCATTTTAATAAATGGAGACTTTACAGCCTTTGTATTAACCTGAATGGAAGTGGAACACAATATTCTTAGTAAAGCATCACAAGAACAGAGAAGCATGAATCCTATGTACTCAATTTTGATATGAGGACACGGTGGGGGTGGGGGAAGTGGAGAGCAGAGAGAGAAAGAAGGAGGGAGAGGTGGGGAAAGGAAGAGCAGAGAGAGGGAAAGAGGGTGGGGGGTGGAGTCTTGGTATGTGCCACACTTTTGGGGGGCAAGACATGATTGCAAGAAGGACTTTGCCTAACAAATGCAATCAGTGTAACCTGGTTTCTTGTACCATCAATGAATCTCCAACAATAAATTAAAAAAAAAGAAAAACAACAAAAAAAATGGCTATTAAAGATTGTTGGCTCGGGGCAGTGCCTGTAGCTCAGTGAGCAGGGTGATGGCCCCATATACCAAGGGTGGTGGGCTCAAGCCCAGCGCCAGCCAAACCACAACAACAAAAATAGTCGGGTGTTGTGGTGGGTGCCTGTAGTCCAAGCTACTTGGGAGGCTGAGGCAAGAGAATCACCTAAGCCTAGGAGCTAGAGGTTGCTGTGAGCTCTGACGCCATAGCACTTTACCGAGGGAGACAAAGTGAAACTCTGTCTCTAAAAAAAAAAAAAAAAAAAAAAATTGTTGGCTCGGCACCTGTAGCTCAGTGGCTAGGGTGCCAACCACATATACCAGAGCTGGCGAGTTCAAATCCAGCCTGGGCCTGCCAAACTACAGTGACAACTACAAACAAAAAAAAGCTGGGCGCCTGTAGTCCCAGCTACTTGGGAGGCTGAGGCAAGAGAATTGCTTAAGCCCAAGAGTTTGAGGTTGCTATGAGCTGTGATGCCACGACAACTCATAGTGAGTTGTCTCACTATGGCAGGGTGACATATTGAGACTCTGTCTCAAAAAAGAAACAAATTAATTAATTAATTGAATTAAATAAAAATTGTTCACATAACCAGGTGCAGTAGCTCCCAGTACTCTAGGAGGCTGTGGTGGGAGGATCCCTTGAGTTCAGGAATTCAAGACCAGACTGAGCAAGAGTCAGACCCAGTCTCTACTAAAAATAGGAGAATTAGCTGGGTGTTTATGGTCCGGTTATTCAGGAGGCTGAGACAAGACGATGGCTTGAGCCCAGGAGTTTAAGGCTGCTGTGAACTATTATGACTCTACTTGCACTCTAGGTCAGGGAAGAGAGGAAGACCCTGTCTTTAAAGGCTCAGTGCCTATAGTTCATGGTTAGGGCACCAACCATATACACCAGGGCTGGTGGGCTCGAACGTGGCCCGGGCCTACTAAACAACGACAACTACAACAAATAGCTGGGCATTGTGCCAGGTGCCTGTAGTCCCAGCTACTCGGGAGGCTGAGGCAAGAGAATCACTTAAGCCTAAGAGCTTGAGGTTGCTGTAAGCTGTGACACCATAGCACTCTACCCAAGACGACATAGTGAGGTTCTGTCTCAAAAAAAAAAAAAAGGGATGTTTCTGTTTCCAGTCTTCTTTTAACAGTGGAGGTTTTAGGGGGTGGTTCCTGAGAAACACTGCCAAGCTCTATAAGCCTCCCTGGGTGACTATTCAAAAGGGAGGAGTTAACACTTTCCCTGGGTTTAACATGGCAAGCCTGACCTAAAAACTATCACAACCTATGAACTTCAATTCACCCCAACTAGGGCATTCGGGAGGGCCACTTTGGAACACAGTTGTTGACTCATCAAATTAAGTATCAAACAAATACAATTTCCAGACAGAGTTGTTTTGTTTTTGTTTTTTGAGACAGAGCCTCAAGCTGTCACCCTAGATAGAGTCCCGTAGCATCACAGCTCACAGCAACCTCAAACTCTTGGGCTTAAGCGATTCTCTTGCCTCAGCCTCCCAAGTAGCTGGGACTACAGACGCCTGCCACAACGCCCAGCTAATTGGTGTAGTTGCCATTGTTGTTTAGTAGGCCCAAGCCCACCAGCCCTGGTGTATATGGCTGGTGCCCCAACCACTGAGCTACAGGCGCCGAGCCTTTTTCTTTTTTCCTTTAAAGACAGAGTCTTGCTCTCTTCCCTGACCTAGAGTGTAGTCATAATAGCTCACAGCAGCCTTCAACTCCTGGGCTCAAGCCATCCTCCTGTCTCAGCCTCCTGAATAACCAGACTATAGACACCCAGCTAATTTTCCTATTTTTAGTAGAGACTGGGTCTCACTCTTGCTCAGTCTGGTCTTGAATTCCTGAACTCAAGGGATCCTCCAACAACAGCCTCCCAGAGTACTGGAAGCCACTGCATCTGGCTTATGTGAACAATTTTTATTTAATTAATTAATTAATTAATTTGTTTCTTTTTTGAGACAGAGTCTCAATATGTCGTCCTGCCATGAGTTGTCGTGGCATCACAGCTCATAGCAACCTCAAACTCTTGGGCTTAACCAATTCTCTTGCCTCAGCCTCCCAAGTAGCTGGGACTACAGGCGTCCAGCTATTTTTTGCTTGTAGTGGTCACTGTAGTTTGGCAGGCCCAGGCTGGATTTGAACTCGCCAGCTCTGGTGTATGTGGCTGGCGCCTTAGTCTCTTGAGCCACAGGCGCAGAGCCAGAGACAAAGGGATTTTTGACAGGAATTCCAGGAATGTCATATGTCCTCTTCTTTGTTTTTTTAGTATAATTAATCTTCTGGTTAGAGGCATATAACTCTTAAAAATACAGCTGTGAGAATTTGTAATCCCATTATTTCCTATAAAAAGGACCTGTATTAGTTAATGAATATCTGTGTCAGTTGAGTAATTACAACAGTAAGTGAAACTACTACTACTAATATATTATCTCAATAGTTAAATAAAAACCAGTATGATCAGATCAATACATTTAAAAAACATATTTCCTCTGAGGGCTAACATACATGCAGTACAGTGCACTGAGACACCAGGCACAGAGCTTCCCAGCCCCACTAGCATCCGAGGCAAGAAGATTGCTCAAGCCCAAGAGCTGAGGTTGCTGTGAGCTATGGTGATACCATGGCATTCTATCCAGGGTGACAAAGTGAGATTCTGTCCCCTCAAAATAAATAAATAAAATGTGTATATCCATCATGAAATATTTTCCAGCCATACAATGGAATGTAGTACTGATAAATCCTACAAAATTGATGACTCTTGAAAATGCTAAGTGAAAAAAGCCAGTCACAGAGAATCAGATGTGAAATGTACAAGAACAGGCAAACCTATAAAGAAAGAATTAGTGATTGCCTAGGGTTGAGAGGTACTGGGGATGTGTGTGAGGTTTGTCTTTGGGCTGAGGAAAATGCACTAATATTGAGTGTGGTGAGAATCGCACAATCCTGTGAATATATTAAAAGCCATTGAACCATACTATTTAAGTAGGTAAATTTTAGGATGTGAAATACATCTTAATAAGAGGTTATTTTAAAAAGCAATGAGAAATAAAGACATTTTCAGGTTATCAAAAAAACAATAGTTTGCCATCAGCATACTCTTATTAAATGAAGTAAAGGGTGTACTTACGGTGGTATAGAAGGCAGCTCAGGTGGACTCAGATCAACTGAAGCAGACGGAGTGGTTAAATTTGTGCAGATCCTGACTGTATAAAAAAATCCCATGAGATTAAAAAATAGTTAAAACACCCCAAAATAGTAACTTAAAAGTGAAGAGGGAGGCAAAGAGACCTCACATGTCCAAGGCCTTTTTTTGCTTGGGAGGAGTGTAAAAGTATTGATTACCTCTAAACTTTGAAAGAATAAATAATTCAAATGTACCTTCTAGGGCAACTCTACTAAAAACAGAGTATGTAACTTAAAATCTTGTTAGAAGGGGAAAATAAAATGATTAAAAAAAAAAAACCTCACCTAATGGAAATCTATAAACAAAGGAAAGAAAAGGAAAAATGAAATAGAAAGCATAAAATTGTTATGAGTTACGTTAAATGTAAATCAACTAACTAATTGTCTTAGTTAAAGAATGTTATCAATCTGAGTGGAAAAAATTATACTTTTTATATTTTCTGCTTCTTAAAGACAAATCTAAAACCCTAAGTATATAGAAAAGTTAAAAGTAAGAAGATGAGGAAAAATATGCAAAAACTCGCCAAGGAAAAGCCACAATAGCTATGTTAATACCAGACAAAACAGTTTAAGACAGCTTAGCCTTACTAAAGAGGGTCAATATATCACGACAGATTTCAATTCACCAGGAAGTTACAAGGTTAAATTTGTATGGTCCATAAAGTAAGTGCAAAATACACGAACCAAAACTGAAATAATTATAAGAGGAGAAAATAAAACTGTAATTTAGATTTTAAAATACTTCTTAGTAATTTATAGAGGAAGTAACTAAAAAAATTAGGAATAACACAGTCAATCTGAATAAGGCAAACTTGACCTAATGGATAGCCATATATAGAACTCTGCATGACAAGTGAAGAATGTACATACTCTTCAAGAACAGGTTATTTACAAAAGCTGGCCAGGTATAGAAAAGCAAATGTCAACAAATTTCAAAGGACTGCTATCTCAATAAAATGTTCTCCAACCAAATATAATTGTGCCAGAAATCAATAAACTAGAAATAATAACTTTTAATATCTAATGACAATTCACCCCTAAATAAATAACAGCATAACTGTAAAATGATTTACTAATCCTATCACCCTTTAAAGAACTTTTCTCCTTTCCTTGTTTTTGTTGTTTTTATCAGTGAGGATTCTCAATTTATTCAGTAGGTTGTAAACCATTACCATTACAATTTGATGTTCAAGTTGTTTCATATTTGGCCAGTGGGAGGGAAGTTTCCTCAAGGTGATTCCTGTGTCCTCATTTTTAATTATAGCAAAGCACACATAACATACGATTTGCCACCATGAGCATTTTAAGTGTTCACTTCAATAGAGTTAAGTGTATTGACTGTTGTGCAGCAGCCTCCACACCCTTTCATCTGTAACAGAAACTGTGCTACTGACCGAGCAGAGTCTCTCCTTCCCCTTCCTTCCAGCCCCGGCAACCACTGGCCTTTCTGCCTTTGACTTCTCCAGCAGCTTTTTACTGAAGGACTGAAAGGATAAAATAGGAGGCATAGTAGCACAGTAAGGCTTTTTCAGAGCATGATAATTAATCCTTTGTATTCATGAATGGAATCCAGACTTTCCTTTTTGTTGTTAAAAATATTTGTTGAGGCAGTGACTCCCACCTATGATCTAATTACTCTAGGAGGACTGCTTAAGACCAGCCTGACCAAGACCCTGTCTCTACTAAAAATGGCAAAACTAGCTGGGCGGGATGACAGGTGC
This sequence comes from Loris lydekkerianus, assembly GCA_963574355.1. NCBI lineage: Eukaryota > Metazoa > Chordata > Mammalia > Primates > Lorisidae > Loris > Loris lydekkerianus. The sequence continues at coordinate 30,870 of CAUYPK010059271.1, read as the reverse complement.
CTATAGTCCCAGCTACTCAGGAGGCTGAGGCAGGAGGACTGCCAAAGCCCAGGAGGTTGAGCTATGACACCACAGCACTCTACCTGAGCATGGAGTGAGACTGTCTTAAAAAAACAACAAACACAGCAACAAAAACAATACAAAAAAGTCTGCTGAACAATCAGAAAATCTTTATCTGTCACCCTTTCCTTTGGTCTTTCTGTATATCATCTCTGGAAAACTAGCCAGAATCTTCTCTCTCTTCATCTGTCCATGTTCCAGGACCAAGGGCTCTCTCGGTGCCGCAGGTCTGGTCCTCTCCACACCCGCCCAGCCCCTTGGCACTGCTACCACCACTCACCCGGTACCAGAGTGTTCAGACTGCATCCTCACGTGTCAGGCCCACCCCCCCTCTGGTGGGAAACGCTTTTCAGCTTTATACGCATCGAGCCAGAGCTGCAACCTTAGTGGATGACAGCTCGTGGCCACAGCTCACAGTTCACCCTCTCTGAGACAGGTGTTTGTTGTGCCTCTGGGCTCTTTAAGCTTGAGGGATCTTTAGCCTTCGGTCAACCCTTCCAGGGAGCCTCAAAAAGCTTTTCTCAGGGGTCTTTGGTGCTTCACTCACTGGACTCTTTTCTGCTCTTCCTAGACTTTCTTTTCTTGTATTTCTTCCACCTGCGTTCATTCCTCCCTCCTTCCCTTATTCTCAGCTGTCTTTGCTCTCCTTTCATGTCTCCATGGCTGAAGTCTGCTTCACAGTCATGGTCACTGTCTTCAGAATATTCCTGGTGTTTTCTTTCAGATGATGTTTTCTTTCTCCTTTTCTTAAACCTTCCTTGTGAATGACTAGACTTTTCTCCCGAAGTAGAAACTGAAGAGCACTTTGCTCTGGCGCTTCCTCTACCGCTGGAAGTGTGTTTGCCAGGGTGGCTGGGGTCCTGTGGAGGAGTTGCCGCTGTCCTCCCTGCCCCGGCTGTCCTTGTCACTCTCCTCACTACTCTCTGTCCAAGCAGCTGGCTGCTCTCTGCAGCCTGTAATCCTAGCACTCTGGGAGGCCAGGCGGGTGGATTGCCTGAGCTCACAGGTTCGAGACCTGCCTGAGCATGAGCGAGAACCTGGGCTCTAAAACTAGCCGGGTGTTGTGCCTGTAGTTCTAGTTATTCGGGAGGCTAAGGCAAGAGGATTGCTTGAACCCTAGAGTTTGAGGTTGCTGTGAGCTAGGATGCCACGGCACTCTGCTGAGGGTGACAAAGTGAGACAGAGCTACCATGCCCAGCCGAGAAAGATGCCAATTCTACCCAAATTGATCTCTAACTTGTTGGAATTCCAATCAAAATTCTCATTTTTTTCCCGTTAATTCCTGAACATAATTTGCTTATTCCTAACAACAATTTGCTTATTAGACTCAGTATCTAGTTGTCTTCACAGCTAAGATTTTTATCACAGCTTCAATGCAAGGACACAGAGCCAGATCACTAAGGGAAAAAAACTCATGAAGCAGGAATCCCTTCCCAGTCTTCCCATGCTCTCTACCTCCTGAGAACGCACTCTCAATGAAAATGCAGCTGTGTAATGCTTCTGCTCAAGGAAGCCTGTGAGAGACTCAAAATCTAGGATTTTTATTGAGGACTAACTACACAGGCACCCTCTGAATACCAAAACTTCATATTCCCAGAAGGAAAACAGGTGTTAGTGGACAGCATGGACAAAACAACCTTATCAGCACAGGAAAGATTTCAAAAGCCAAGTTCCCAGATACCACAGGTCCTATCTCACAAGCAGGCCTCTCTTCTGGTAACAGTCTCAGGCCTATTCCTATAACTTGTACAGGAATGCTAACTCATTCCTGCATAAGTTATATTTATAAAATGTAACACACAAAATTTCATAGTAAAAGATGTTTAAAAAAACAGTTGACTAAAATATGTTAAATCCATTTTTTAAAAGCTAAAGTAAAAGATATTTGCTCTGTATCTGTGTGTGTGGTGTAAACAACTCAATAGAGAAGAAGACAGAAAAGTTGACAAGAACTTCACTAATAATTGGGGAAACTAAAACCACAAGGAAACACTGCCATACCTACCTTGACTGGGCTGGCAAAAAATTTTAAATATAATTATCAGGTATCAGCAAGGATGTGGAACAATGTAAAGTTTATTAAGGTGGTGGAAGTGCAACCACTTTTGAAAACAATTTAGCATATATAGTAATGTAAACCATACACACACTCTTGGATCCAACAATTTGTATTTAGCCAAATAAAAATGTCCTCTGGAAAGGGGCTAGAGACTGCGTTAATCTCCAGCAGCCAATTATCTAATCAATCATGCCTAGGTAGAGGCCCACATTAAAAACCCAACAGAACAGGGTTCAGACAGCTCTGGTCTGGTAAACATGTGGTAATGCTGGGAGGGTGGTGCACCTGCAGAGAGCCCCACAACTCCTTCTCCCGTCCCATGTATCTTTTATATCTAGCTGTTCTTGAGTTGTAACCTTTTATTATAAATAAGTAATCTGGCTCCAGTCTGGCTCCGTGCCTGTAGCTCAATCAGCTAGGGCACCAGCCACATACACCGGAGCTGGTGCGTTCAAATCCAGTCCCACCCCTCCAAACAACAGCAACTGCAACAAAAAATAGCCAGGCATTGTGGCAGGCGTCTATAGTCCAGCAACTTGGGAGGCTGAGGCAAGAGAATCGCTTAAGCCTAAGAATTGAGGTTGCTGTGAGCTGTGATGCCATAGCACTCTACCCAGGGTGACAGCTTGAAACTGTCTCAAAAAAAAAAAAACCCCAGTAATCTAATAAGTAAACTTTTCCTTGACTTCTGTGGTTCCTTCTAGCAATTATCAAACCCAAAAAGGGGAACCTGTGATTTGTAGCCAAGTTGGACAGATGTGGGTAACCACTTGTGAACGGAGACTGAATGCTGGGTGGCAGTTTTGTAGGGCTGAGCCCTTGACACATTGGGTCTGCAGTTAAGTTCAGGCAGTTTAATGTCAGAATTGGGTTAAACTGTAGGACACCTAGTTGGGGTCTCTAGGAAAGTGAACTGAGTTGTTGTGGAGGAACACAGACTCAGTGACAGAAGTAGCCTGTGGGTATAGAATAAAAAGGAAATAAGATTTCCTTTACAGTGGTGTATGCACATACACCAGGATACTATTTAGCCTTTAAAAAGAAGGAAATCTTGGCTCCTCACCACATACTTCGGAGCTGGAGGGTTCAAATCCAGCCCAGGCCTGCCAAACAATGACAACTGCAACCAAAAAAGACAGGTGTTATGGCAGGCACCTGTAGTCGGGAGGCTGAGGCAAGAGAATGGCTTAAACCCAAGAGGTTGCCGTGAGCTGTGATGCCACAGCACTCTACCCAGGGTAACATAGTGAGACTCTGTCTCAAAAAAAAGAAAAAAAAGGAAATCTTGCATTATGAGGCAGAACAGCAAATAAATTTATTAAAAATTATTTTAGGGTGGCATCTGTGGCTCAATGGAGTAGGGCACTGGCCCCATATGCCGGAGGTGGTGGGTTCAAACCCAGCCCCGGCCAAAAAAAAAAAAAAAACTACCAAAGAAAAATAATAAAATAAAATAAATTATTTTAAATAGGCAGTGCCTGTAGCTCAGTGGGTAGGGATCCAGCCACATACACCGAGGCTGGTGGGTTCGAACCCAGCCTGGGCCAGCTAAAACAACAGTAACAACAACAGCAGCAACAACAACAACAACAACAAAAATAGCCAGGCGTTATGGCGGGCTATTTGTATCCCAGCTACTAGGGAGGCTGAGTTGAGACAATCACTTAAGCTCAAGAGTTTGAGGTTGCTGTAAGCTGTGACGCCAACGCACTGTACAGAGGGCAACATAATGAGACTCTGTCTCACAAAAAAAAAAAAAAAAAAATTATTTTAAATAAAAAACAAAATAGTTTTAAAATTATAAAAATTAATTTAAAAAATTAAAAAAACCCTTTATCTATAATATGGTGAAATTCACAAACACAATGTTGAACCTAATAAGACACAGTAGAATACATATAGTATCATCTATTTACGGAGTTCAAAACCAGGCAAAAATGAACTGAATATTAATTATAGAAGCACAGATAGGGTAAACTATGAAGACAGGAAAATTATTATCGCAAATATCAGGAGAATAGTTATCTCTAGTGTGGGGGGAAGGTATGATAAGAAAGGTATACTTCTAGGGTACTAGTAATGTTCTGTTTCTTGATCTGGATGATAGTTACGTATAATTGTAATTTTATAATTAGTCTTTACATTTACAATTTATAGAATATGATTTTAATGTGTAATTAAACTTTATAATTCTTTATAATATTCTTTAAATTATATATATGAAATGTACTTTCTTACATAAAATTTGTAAAGAAAAATTAGCAACAAATAACCAATAAAGAATTAATATTAAAAACATATAAAGAACATTCAAGTTCTCATGAACAAATGTTCAGGGAGTATAAACAAATAGTTCAGAAAATACAGACACTAAATAAAATTGTCCAACTTTTCTAATAATTAAATATCATGGAATACCATTTCATATCAAGTATACCAAGGAAAAAAGGAATATTTTAAAAATTCACAAGATAAGGGCGGCACCTGTGGCTCAAAGGAGTGTGGCGCTGGCCCCATATGCTGGAGGTGGCGGGTTCAAACCCAGCCTCGGCCGAAAACTGCAAGAAAAAAAAAAAAATTACAAGATAAATGTGAAGACTGAAGTGCTACAAGGAATAATTTATATAGAATAAAGCAAAATACTAAATTATGAATACATTATTGTTATACCTACCTATGAAATCTGTACAGCTAGATCTATATTGCTAATTTTATAGCTAAAATTTGCAAAGGATTTATGAAAAATAAAAATAGCTGAAGTAACTGAAAGACAGGATTATGACTGCAATATTTGCTTGACATTGTGAAAACCGTTTCAATAAGACACACAATTTTTTTTCCATTTTTTCTTTTTTTTAGCAATAAGGTTCCGCAATGTTGTCTCAAACTCGTGAGCTCAAGCGAGCCTCTCATCTGTCTCCCAAGTAGCTATGACTACAGGCACCTAGCAATGTAGAATTTTTTGTGTGTGTGTGGTTTTTGGCCAGGGCTGGGTTTGAACCCGCCACCTCTGCAATATGGGACCAGCGCCCTACCCCTTTGAGCCACAGGTGCTGCCTGCAATGTAGGAATTTTTAAACAAAGTAAACTTGATAGTTCCTTGCCATTCTAAAGAACAAAGTTCACAAGTCATAACTTCCACTCTTTGACTCCAACTTACATTTTTCATTCAGCTAATACATATTTACCCAGTGACTGCTCTTTGCATCATGGTAGGCAAAGAAGTGCAGAGATGAGCAATGCATAATTACTGCTTTCAAGGAGCTTCTAGACCAGTGGGAAACAGACACGTCAATAAATAATTACAATGCAATCAGATTAAGTCTGACTATAGTCTTTTCTTTCTTTCTTTTTGAGACAGAGCCTCAAGCTGTTGCCCTGGGTAGAGTGCCCTGGCATCACAGCTCACAGCAACCTCCAATTCTTGGGTTTAAGCGATGCTCTTTCCACAGCCTCCCAAGTAGCTAGGGCCTACAGGCGCTGGCCACAACACCCGGCTATTTTTTGGTTGTAGTTGTCATTGTTGTTTGGCAGACCCGGGCTGGATTCTAACCTGCTAAGTGGTGTATGTGGCTGGTGCCTTTGCCACTTGAACTATAGGTGCTGAGCCTATGAAGTCTTTTCTTAATAGCCTATGGCTTTCCAAACAAAGGGAAAAAAAAATCATAGAAAAGCTTTTCAAAAAACACTGCATCTTGAGGGATAAGTGGGATGGGATTCAGATTGTGAAGAAGAGCAGTCTATGCACTATTTGTACAAAGGCTGAGGTAGAATAGTATCTGGTTAGAGAAACTAACTGTTCAAAAGGCTCAGTCATCACGTTAAGAAGTTTAGGGGTTTTTTAATTTTATTTTTGAGACAGAGTCTCACTATGTCATCCTCGGTAAAATGCTGTGGCATCACAGCTCACAGCAACCTCAAACTCTTGGGCTTAAGCAATTCTCTTGCCTCAGCATTCCAAGTAGCTGGGACTACAAGCACCTGTCACAATGCCCGGCTATTTTGTTGTTGTAGTTGTCATTGTTGATTTTAGCTGGCCCCGGGGCTGGGTTCGATCCCACCAGCCTCAGTGTATGTGGCCAGAGCCCTACCCACTGAGCCTCGGGCACCACCAAGAAGTTTAGATTTTACTCTACAGGTTATGGAGACCCTTAGGAGCTTTCAACATTAAGTTCCCATGATTATTTTGCCATTACCTTAGAACTCTTTGTTCTTAAAAAGGTCTAAGGCAATTTTGACATTAAACTGCCTGGAGTTAGTGCAGACCTAATATGTCAAGGGCTTAGTCCCACAAAACTGCCCCTGGCCTTCAGTCTCTAGTCACAGTGGTGGGTCCCCTCCCCTATGTTACCCACATCTGTCCGAATTTCATAGGTAACTATAACCATAATGTATTCATAATTTAGTGTTTTGCATTATTCTATATTAAATTATTCCTTGTAACTCTTCAGTCTTCACATTTATCTTGTAAGTTTATAAAATATTCCTCTCTTCCTTGGTATTGGTATGAAATGGTATTCCATCCTATTATTAGAAAAGTTGGACAATTTTATTTAGTGTCTGTATATTCTGAACTGTTTCTTCTATCCTTTCTTCCTTTAAAAGAAATATATGTAAGTATAGGCTGGGCAAGGTGGCTCAGCCTTTTAATCTTAGTACTCTTGGGAGACCAAGGCAGGTGGATCACTTGAACTCAGGAGTTCCAGACCAACCTGAGCAAGAGTGAGACCCTAGCTCTAAAAATAGCTGGGCATTGTGGTGGGTACCTGAGGCAAGATAATCAGTTGAACCCACAAGTTTGAAGTTGCTGTAAGGTGTGACGCCATGACTCTACTGAGGGCAACAAAGTGAGACTCTGTCTCAAAAAAAAAAAAAAAAATAAAATAAAATAAAATAAATAAAAACCAAAATAGAAAAAAACTAACCAGGCGTGGTGGTGGATGTCTATAGTCCCAACTACTTGAGAGGCTAAGCAAGAGAATCACTTGAAGCCAAAGAGTTTGAGCTTGCTATGAACTATATTGCCACCACAGCACTCTACTCAGGGCAACAGAGTAATAAAACTGTTTCCATACAATAACTAAGAGGGTGCCATGAAGGCTATGTTAACCAGTTTGATGAAAATATTTCAGATTGTATATAAAACCAGCACATTGTACCCTGTGATTGCATTAATATAAACAGCTATGATTTAATAATAAAAAAGCAAGTATAAATTAAAAGACATGTATCTTTTAATTTATTTCAAACATTTCTATAGAAAGGTACAAAAAATAGAATGATACTCACGTACTCACCAACCAAATTTAAGTAGTTAAATTTGGTCCTATTTCACTCTTTTAAATGCATAAGACATTTCAGATTTATTTGACACAGAGTCTTGCTCTGTTGCCTGGGCTAAAGTGCAGTGATGTCACCACAGCTCACAGCAGTCTCAAACTCCTGGACTTGAGTGATCCTCCTGCCTCAGTCTCCCATGTAGCTGGCATTACACATGCATGAACCATACCTGGCTAATTTTTCTATTTTTTTGTAATGACACCATACCTGGCTAATTTTTCTATTTTTTTGTAGAGATGTTGCCCAGACTGATCTTGCACTCTTGGTGAAAAGCAATAATCCACGTTGACCTTCCAAAGAACTAGATTACAGACATGAGCAACCATGCCTACTCACATTTCAGATATATTTAAAGTGCCACTTATCCCCCTTCTACTTCCCTTCTCTCCCTCCTCATAGGTAGATGTGTAGAATTTCCCTATAGCCTGTTCTTTTACTACAAATACTGGTCTTCGTCTAATTTTTAAAATCTGGTTTCCTCATCAGTAGAATGAAGGCAATACCAATTTCTCCAGGTTATTAGGATTGTAAACTATATGTATAAAGTGCCTATCATGGCACCCGGCAATGAAAGTGACACAGACCCACCCATTTCATTTCTTCCTAATAAACTATATGCTACTTTCTGACACTATGGCTGCCCAGCTAACAATATGTTGATTCAATTTAACTCTATTTCTATTCCCCAAACACAATACCTCTCCTTTTCCCCATTCTCCACCTTCTGATCTCTCTCACCCCTTCTCACCAATTCTTGACCCTCAGTCTTGACAGTGGCACAGGAGTGCTATTCATTTACACTGGTGGCACCAGGGGCTGTCAGGTGCCTGCCCTAGTTCATGCCATTAGGCGTATAAAGTTCTGTGTGACCTGAGGACACATGAGGGATGTGGGAGAAAGCTTGATGTGGGGTAATGCTTCAGAGTTAGGTCGCTCTTAGTTCAAATCCTGTCTCTAGAACTTAATTACCAAATGCCTTTTCTCCCTCTTTGTGCTTCAGATTCTCCATGTCTAAAATGGGGACAATATTACTCACTTCTCTGGGTAAAGATAACAGAGCCTTTACATTGAAGTATTTATTGAATATATTAAGCCCACTTAATCCTAACAAAAACGGGAGGAAACAGAGCAAATCATTTCTCCTGTAAGAACAGGCGAAAACCAAACGCTCAATGACGTGTGAATGGATAATCACAGTTAGTAAGTGAACCAGCCAGAATTCAAAGCAGGATAATCAGAGTTAGTACGTGAACCAGCAGAAATTCACAGCTAGCAGCGGTTCTCAACCTGTGGGTCACGACCCCTTTGTAACAATGAAAATATGTCCTGCATATCAAATATTTACATTTTGATTCCTAACAGCAGCAAAATTACAGTTATGAAGTAGCAACGAAAATAATTTTATGGTTGGGGGTCACCACAACATGAGGAACTGTATTAAAGCGTCGTGACATTTATGAGCCATTGGAAGGTTGAGGACCACTGGAAGGGGTGCCAGGCACACAACAGACAGTATACATAACATAGCCTGGCTCGGGATTACACAGGTCATTGAAAACGCATTAATAGGCTCGGCGCCTCTAGCTCAGCGGCCAGGGCGCCAGCCACATACACTGGAGCTGGAGGTTCGAATCCAGCCCGGGCCTGCCAAACAATGACAACTATCAACCAAAAAATAGCCGGGCGTTGTGGCGGGCGCCTGTAGTCCCAGCTACTCCGGAGGACGAGGCGAATTAAGGCTTAAGCCCTGAGTTAGAGGTTGCTGTGACGCCACGGCACTCTACCGAGGGTGACATTGCGAGACTATCTCAAAAAAAAACAAAACGCATTAATACACAAAGTTTTGCTTCTCTCTCTGGAACGAATGGGGTAGTGCCAGAGGTCCGGGCTGTAATCACGCAGTGTTGGGCTGGAGGGCCCGGGCAAGAGCATATGGGACCCAGGCCCGGCCCGGCCCTGCAACTGGCGCCTGGGGTCTGCCTCCCCGCGTGGGGACGATATCTTGCCTCTGCTCTCCTCCCGGGGCGCTCGCCAGACTGGAGAGCTCAACGGGCCTAGGCGGATCGAGCGGGAGACGGAAGAGCCTCTTGCCAGGAGCAGGGCTTGGCCAACAAGGACCGGCCAGCAGTTCCACGCGCGTGGCACTCACCTCTCACGCATTCCCGATCGGCCCAGTTGGATCCAAATTCCCCGCGCGTCGCCCGCTGCCACCAGGCCGCGCGCCAACTCATTGCGCGCCGGAACCCGGCAGGCTCCAATTGGCTGCGTCCTCAGGACGCCAGCCAATACCATCTTCCTCCGACATCTATCCCCGCCTCCTCAGGCTGTAGGGAAGGGGTCGCCTGACGCAGAGGCCGGGCGCTCACTTGTGAGGTCCCGAGTACGGGTCAGCTGACCGCGGTTTAGCTGTGGCTTCCGGGGCGGTACTTTTTTGTTCGGATTTTTCTTAGTGCTTTTCCGGCGCTGTGTTTCTTTGTCCGGGTGTTTCTTAGCTATGTTCCGACGCCGTGGTTTTCTCTGGACGTTTCTTAGTGTTCTTCCGCGCCGTGGTTCTTTGGGCGTTTCTTAGTGTAGGGTAGGCGCTCAGTTATGCGCGTGGCTGAACCCGGGACTGTGGCGGATCGAAAAACCCGGAAGTTTGCCAGGAGCCGAGAATCGCCGCTTCCCACGGGCCAGTCCTCCGCCCCAGGCCGCTGACTCTAGGCGTCTCCGCCTTCTGCAATGCGGCGGCTTTGGCCCCCGGCGCTCCTCCGTTCGGCCCCTGCGACACTGTCACTGATGGGAAAGAGGACGTGTGCAGTATTCAGGGGAGAAACCACGCTGCGCTTCCAGCCGATGTCTGCCAGATCTTCCTTTGCACTCCTTCCTCTCTTCCCACTTTCCTTTTCTCCTGCCCTTTCTTTCTTCCTTCTTTACTGTCTTTAAGGAAAAACTGAAAATCTGTTTCTGTTTTATTTATTTGTTTATTGAGACAGAGTCTCACTATGTCGCCCTGAGTAGAGTTCGTGGCGTCACAGCTCACAGCAACCTCAAACTCTTGGACTTAAGCGATTCTCTTGCCTCAGCCTCCCTTGCCTAATCCCTCCTCAGCTGGGACTACCGGTACCTGCCACAATGCCCGGCTATTTTTTTCTTGTCGTTGTTTAGCAGGCCCGGCCGGTTCAAACCCGCCAGCCCGCTTATATGTGGCTGGCGCCCTAACAATTGCGCTGCAGGCGCCAAACCTCATTTAAACTTTTCTGATGAAAATACTAATCATGGGTGCATGTTACGGATGTGTCTTTGGAAAGCTTCTTCACTTTACGCCCTTTTATGTATTTTGGCTTTTTAACATTTGAGAATGTTGCCTATTTATAATATTAAATACAGACTTTTAAAAATACAATAAACTAGGGGTTGCAATCGTATTTTATAAGCCCTGGGAAGAACAAATTTATTATATCTATATTGAATTTTCAAAGTGTGCTGGTAATAGGCATATTTACACTGCGAACCACTCGAACAAAGTGAGCAAAGAACACTTCAGGGACAGGGTAGATGGAAAAAGATCTTTTGAGTTATGCATAGTCTATCTGTTGTTTGCTTAGAAGATGCAAGAAGCTTTCTGAGATAGTGGTAACTATCTTTTTTTTTTTTGCTGTTTTGGCCAGGGCTGGGTTTCAACCCGCCACCTCCAGCATATGGGGCCAGCACCCTACTCCTTTGAGCCAGAGGTGCTGCCCCATAGTTCTCCCTTTAATATACAATGTTATTCTTAAGAAACTTAATAGTTCAAAGCAGGATATAGTAGTTTATCAGTAGCTCATCATTCCTGTTGGAACAACCAGAAAAACAAAAATACCAAACACCAAAAGAGGATATATGTTTAAAAAACAAAAAACAAAAAAACATTATATATCAAAATATGTGTGTTGGGCAGCACCTGTGGTTCAAAGGAGTAAGGCCCTGGCCCCATATGCTGGAAGTGATGGGTTCAAACCCAGCCCCAGCCAAAAACTGCAAAAAAAAAAAAATATATATATATATATATATGTGTGTGTGTGTTATGTATATTTTATATATATATATATATTATATATATATATATTTTTTTTTTTTTTTTTTTTTTTTGAGGTAGAGTCTTACTCTCGTGCCCTTGGTACACTGCTGTGGTGTTACAGATCACAGCCACCTCAAGCTCTTGGGCTGAAGTGACCCTCCTGCCTCAGCCTTTCCAGTAGCTGGACTACAGGTACCCACCACAATGCTCAGCTACTTTGTCTATTTTTAGAGAAAGTAGAGATGGGGTCTATTGCTCAGGCTGTCTTGAACTTCTGGGTTCAGGCAATCTACCTACCTCAACCTCCCAGAGTGCTGGGATTACAGATTGTGAGCCCCACTCCTGGCCTACAAATCATATTTTTAAAGACTTTAGAGAGCAATGAAGGAAGCAGAGAAGAAAGATCCATTGGATTATTGCTCAGTTTTTTCCCTGGGTAAATTGTCAAGTCTGGGCATAGGCTGAAGATTGGGTTTGGTTTTTACTGAATTTTTTTTTATTGGACACTGGGTTTCAGTGTGTTGCTGGGACTGAAATGTGATGGCACAATCGTAGCTAACTGTAACCTTGTATTCCTGGGCTCAAGTAGTCTTCCTGCCTCAGCCTCCCAAGTATCTAGGACTACAGATGTGTGCCACTACACCCAGCTAATTTGTGTTGTTTTTTTTTTTTAGAGATGGGGGGGGGGTCTTACTGTGTTGCCCAGGCTGGTGCCCAACTCCTGGCCTTCAGTAATCCTTCTCAGCCTCCCAAAGTGCTAGGATTACAAACATGAGTGGCCACACCTGCCCTGCACTGGCCTTTTGATGGTTACTTGGGCTAATGCTATATAACAGGCTCTGAAAGAGCCCTAGACAGGATGCTCTTCTCCCATGGGATCTTTGTTGAGTCTGGGGTAGACAGTGGGCAAGGGCTGAGCCCTGGCTGGTGGGAAAGGCAGAATGAGATCTGCAATCTCTTGCTGTTTGGAGGAAGGGGCCTATAACAAACAAGACAGGTCTCTCCAGAAAGAATTAGAACCAGGCACTCAGGCTGTAACTGAGACTGCAGCTCACCCCAACTCAGCTTATTTCCTGATTGGATTAAGGGGTTGTTTTTTGTTTTGTTTTGTTTTGTTTTGAGACAGAGCCTTAAACTGTCCCTTGGGTAGAGTGCATCACAGCTCACAGCAACCTCCAACTCCTGGGCTCAAGCAATTCTCCTGCCTCAGCCTCCCAAGTAGCTGGGACTACAGGTGCCTGCCACAACACCCAGCTATTTTGTTATTGTTGCAGCCATCATTGTTGTTTGGCGGGCCAGGGCTGGATTAGAACCTGCCAGCTCAGGTGGCTGGTGCCTTAGCCACTTGAGCCACAGGCGCTGAGCCAGGATTGTGCTTTTGAGCACCATCTAACAGGAAATAGGGTAAACCCTGAGGGGGGCAATATGATTAATTTCAACATCTGAGGCTTTAAACACAATATTTGGCATATAATCAAAAAATTACAAGTCAGAGGAATAGGCAAGTAGGGTAGACTGAATAACACCACCTCCACAGTATGTTTCCTTCTGATCCCTGAACACTGTGAATGTGCTACAAAAGAGACTTTGAAAATGTGATTGAAGTAAGGGCCTTGAACACAGGTGGTGGTTAGACCAACGCAGTTGGTCAGAGTGTGGTGCTGATAAAGGCCTTGAAATGCAGAGGTTATCTTAGTTTACCTGGGCAGGTTGGATATAATTGTAGGGTTCCTTATGAAAGAAAGGCATGTGGATCAGAAAGAGCATCAGATTGAGAGGACAGAAAGAGTGAAGAAGGGTCACAAGGAGTATAGGTGGCAACTAGAACCCAACAAAGATGAGGAAACAGATTCCCCTGGAGCCTCCAGAAGGAGCCAACCTTGACTTTGGCCCAGTGAGACTGAATTTGATTTCTGGTCTCCAGAACCATAAGATAATAAATGTGTCGTAGGCCACTTGTGGTAATCTGTTATAGCAATAACAGGAAACTAATGCAGCAGGGTAATGTGTAAGAGAAAAAAAGCACAATAGAAGCAGACCTACAACTGCTTTGTCATCAAGAACTTCACTGTTCAATATGTCATAGAAAAGGAGGGGACAATGGGAAAAGTGCTGAGACGCTGGGACATTTCAACAGAGGACTGGAATATATAAAACTCTAACAAACCTTCTACAATTGATAGTTCTAATATCTAAAATAAAGAATTCAGATGGGCAGAGCAGCAGACTGGACACAACAGAGGCATGTGGCTAATAAAGTAGGACAGGCCAGTAGAAAATGTCCAAACAGAAGTACAGAAAGATGGAGCAACGATAACTACATAATTCTTATGTGTGTGTTTTTGTTGTGGTTGTTTTTGAGATAGAGTACTATGGCCTCAGCCTAGATCACAGCAACCTCCAACTCCTGGGCTCAAATGACCCTCCTGCTTCAGCCTCCTGAATGCCTTGGAACACAGGTGCCTACCAACATGCCTGGCTAGTTTTTCTGTTTTTAGTAGAGACAGGGTCTCACTTTTGCTCAGGCTGGTCTTGAACTCCTGAGCTCAGGGGGTCCTCCTTGGAGGAGGACCTCCTTGGACTCTTGGCCTCCCAGAGTTTTGGGATCACAGGTATGAGTCCTGTGAACATCACAAGAACATGAGGCCTACAATGTTCTTGTTTAATGTCTCCCTAGCATACAATATTTAGCCAAGAAAGTTGCTCATTTAATCTTAGAGTGTTTGTTGTAGAAAATAAAGGGAATTTGTTAATTTAAATTGTAAATAAACTCACTTTGTATATCATATTATAGAAACTCATGTTGGACTCCTGGATCTGGTTTTCTCCTCACAGATTGCACATAACACACAGTAAAAATTACACCAGTTTGAATATAAATACCACACTCATTTTACAACTCTGAATTTGTTTTCACATTTGTAAAATAGAGCTACTAGTACATGTCTCATAGTTTGGTGTGAAGATTAAGTGACATAAGGCTCTTAGCATAATTCCCAGTACAGAGTAAATATACAATTTTTTTTATTAATTTCTCCTCTAGCATGAGTATAAGCCATGATATGGGAATCATAAAGGGAGCCTGAGGAGCCCGCCATGGGCAGAGCCAGTGAGAGAACAGATGCAGCGCCCTCAGTGCAGTCCCCATGAATGGCCACCTTTACTGGGGTGACGACATAATTTCAGCTTACCAATGTGTGCAGTAAACATTATTTTCTTTGTTTTTATATAACAACTTCATATTATTTTGAACTTCAATGTGCCAGGGAGACAGCAAATGAATCCCAGAAATGTGGAGGTTTGTTGCCTTCCTTTCTGCCGGCTGGTGTGTAAGTCCTAGGGGTTCCCGTTGTGCCAAGGTATGTGTGGGGGGAGGGGAGAGCAGTGGGTTCATTGTTATCTTTCTCCCCAGTCACAGGAGGTGTGATGTTCCTGTTCACGTGTCTTCTCCAGGTCTGGGGCATCTCCCCTCACCTCTGCTCACCATCAGGGACACCCATGGCAATCTGTTGCTTCAGTGCCAAAAAAAGACATGGACACCCTGGAGAAGCTGCCTGCAGTGTTGCCAACCCAGACGCCCTGGACAGTAGTGTCTCTGGGATCATGCTGTTCCCTGGGGCGCTGCCAGGAATCAGGGCCTCCAGCCGTTCTTTCTTGGACCCTACCTCATCACTGTTCTCTCACATCAGTTCCTTACTTTTCTTTCTCCCTGCTTACAGGGCTTCCTTAGGGAAGCCCAGCTTCTTCATAGATTTATATTTTTGGAGACTTGTTTTAGACTGCTGCTTCCCACTTCTGTGGCTGCTTCATTTCTCACATGTGCTGGTAGATGTGAGATGCAGAAGTTGCTTAAACAGATGGGGAGAAAGGGAAGGGAAGAGACTAGAAGAAAATAAAAATGTGCCGTGGTTCTGGTTCCAGCTATGCTGGCATCTATGGTCTCAGATTAGCCTTCGTACCACAACCAAACAAAACTGGACAGAAGATATGAATTAACCACTGTTTTCTGGCCGTAGATGGCAGACCGTGCAGGACAGCAGTCCCTGAGAGGGCTCATGAGATGTTCTGTCTCTCTGCTGGGGGCAGTTTTCTAATTACAGCACGGCATGCTAGAATACTGCAGGGTAGGGATGCCCCACTGTGTGCAGGAGTCCAAGGTTAGAGGTCAGGACTGCTGAAGCAGCTGCAATTCCCATGTCCTGGTATCACACCGAGAGGACAGAGCTGTGTATGGGGGAGACAGAAATCTATGTTTGAGACATCACATAAGTTCTTGTCTGAGGGTTGGGATACACCTGAGGAGGGCAAGGCTACCTGAGGCTTACAGGAGAGGCTGCTATAGAGTTGAGAGCAAAAACAAACACTAGTGGCCAAGCAGATAACAAAATCCAGAGCCTCAGCCAAGCGCGGTGGCTCACACCTGTTATCCTAGCACTTGGGAAGACAAGGCGGGTGGATTGCCTAAGCTCAGGAGTTCAAGACCAGCCTGAGCAAGAGCGAGACCCCGTCTCAAAAAAGTAGTCAGGCATTGTGGTGGATGCCTGTAGTTCCAGCTACTTGGGAGGCTGAGGCAAGAGAATGGCTTAAGCCCAAGAGTTTCAGGTTGCTGTGAGCTATAATGCCACGGCACTCTACCCAGGGCAGCATTCTACCTAGGGCAACATAGTGAGACTCCGTCTCAAAAATAAATCCAGGCGGTACTCGTAGCTTAGTCAGCAGGGTGCTGGCCACATACACCTAGAGTGGTGGGTTCAAACGCAGCCTGGGCCTGCTAAATAACAATGGCAACTGCAACCAAAAAGTAGCTGGGCGTTGTGGCGGGCACCTATAGCCCCAGGGACTGGGAAGCTGAGGCAGGAGAATTGCTTAAGCCCGAGAGTTTGAGGTTGTGGTGAGCTGTGGTGCCACGGCACTCTACCCAGCATGACAGCTAGAGATTCTGTCTTAAAAAAAAAAAATCCAGAGCCACTACTGTGTCTATTAAACAATTTAAATTCCTAAAAATGCAAGGAAGGGGCGGTGCCTGTGGCTCAAAGGAGTAGGGCGCCTGTCCCATATGCCGTAGGTGGTGGGTTTAAACCCAGCCCTGGCCAAAAACTGCAAATAAATAAATAAATAAATAAATAAATAAATAAATAAAATTAAGATATGTGAATTGCTTTAAAAAAAAAAAAAAAAAAGCAAGGAAATGGGAAAATATGACCCATTGTCAAAATAAGAAGGAATAAATAGAAACTGACCCAAGATGGTCCAGATTGGATTTAGCAATGGCTTTAAGGAAATTACTATAAAATGTTCAGAAATCTACTATAAATATATTCAGAACTTACTATAAATATGTTTAGGAAAATAGGTTGAAAGACGTAAAGGAAAATATGGTCTTAATGAGTGAATGAACAGAAAATCAAGCAGACAAGTGTCAATTATTAAAAAATACCATAGCTGACTAGGTGCTCATAGCTCAGTGGTTCGGGCACCAGCCACATGCTTCGGGGCTGGTGGGTTCAAACCTGGCCCAGGCCTGCTAAAAACAAACAAACAAACAACAACAAAAACAACCAGGCATTGTGGCAGGTGCCTGTAGTCACAGCTACTAGGGAGGCTAAGGCAAGAGAATCACTTAAGCCCAAGAGTTTGAGATTGCTGTGAGCTATGATGGCACAGAAGTCTACTGAGGGTAACAAAGTGAGACTGTCTGAATAAAATAAATAAGTAAATAATAGTTTATAGGCTTTTAAAAAAATACCATAGCTGGGCACAGTGGTGCATGCCTGTAATCCCAGCACCCTGGGAGGATGAGGAGGGTAAATTGCTTGAGTTCAGGAGTTCAAGACTTGCCTTCTGTGAGAATGAGACCAACTCATAAAAAAATGAAAAACCCAGCCAGGCACCACAGTGAGCACCTGTAATCCCAGTGGCTTCCAGAGATTGAGGCAGCGAGATGCCCACAGCCTGAGTCTGAGGTTGCAGTGAACTGTGATGCCATTGTACTCTGCTCCAACTTTCACTTAACTCCTTATTTTTGGTACAGCACTCACACTGACTCTGTCACACCCTGACTCTTTCTGCTGTCCTCCGTTCACATACTGGGCACCGAAGGGAAAAAAAGGCAAGGAAATAAAAAGAAAAAAAGAAAAAATAAGCAAGGAAATAAAAAAAAAAAAAAAACCCATAGAGAAATTCTAGAACTGAGAAGTTTAATGGCTATAATGAATGATATCTAAGATGGCCTTGACTTCCTACAAAGAAGACAAAAGAAAAAGTCAGTTTCAATGTTAGGTCTAGGCTAAAGTAGAAAAATACCAGTTAACTCCTGACAAATTCTTGGGCTGCAAGCCCTCAACAAAATGGAGTAAGTCTGGTTCACTCCCAAGATAGATGGGAAAGTTCTCACTAGCTTCTTGCTTGACTAACTCCTGGGCCTAGGAAATGAACTGACTATCCCCAAACTGACTTTTAAACAATACCAGGTGGAGAGAACACTGAGACAAAGATGTACGGAGAAAAAGTACTGAAACTAAGGTATATGGGAAAATATTAAAATAAAGATGTATGATGTATGGCTAACTAACTGTAAAAATTTTGCTTCTGTACAACATGTGCTCACTACCCCCACCTGAGTGAACCTGGACAGCCTGCATGCCAACCAGGATGTAGACTAAACCTTAAAAACCTGACTCTTTAAGCACTTGGGGCTGCTCTTAAAAACCCCATGTTGAGACACTGAGGCAGTTGCCAACTGGCTCTTCAATAAAAGGACTCTGCTGTAAATTTGGCTTATTTGGCAGTGTGGTCTTTATGGAACTCCAGGGCACTACATAAAGACAGATCAACATGCCAGGCATGGTGGCTCATAATACTAGCCTATAATCATAGCACTGTGGGGCTCAGCACCTATACCTCAAGCAGCTAAGGTGCCAGCCACATACACCAGAGCTGGCAGGTTTGAATCCAGCTAGGGCCCACCAAACAACAATGACAACTACAACCAAAAAATAGCCGGTGTTGTGGTAGGCAACTATAGGCTGAGGCAAGAGAATCACTTAAGCCCAGGAGTTGGAGATTGCTATGAGCTGTGATGCCATGGCATTCTACCCAGGGTGACAGCTTGAGGCTGTATCTCAAAAAATTAAAATTAAAAAAAAAATCCTAGCACTGTGGAAGGCCAAGGTGGGTGGATAGCTTGAGCTCAGGAGTTTAAAACCAGCCTGAGCAAGAGTGAGATCCCATCTCCAAAAAGATAACTGGGCATTGTGGCAGGTGCCTATAATCCCAGCTACTTGGGCGGCTGAGGCAAGAGCACCACTTGAGCCCAAGATTTTGAGGTTGCTGTGAGCTGTAAACACCATGGCACTCTAACCATGGTGACAAAATAAAACTTTGTCTCAAAGTAAATAAATAAAATATAGATAAACAAAAATGATCCCATCTGAAAAGCAGAATGTTGCCATTAGGGTCTCACAGAGAAGTAGTGTCATGGAGAATAAGACCCGCAATTGAAATTGTATGAAAAATAAAAGGGACCAGCGCTCTCTCATGGCATGTGGCAATCTTTATTTCTTCCACCAAAGCTTATATAGGCACATAACTTAATCAATAAACACATGACTTCAACCTTGGCCCCAGGCCTCTTACTGTCTGGTACTTATGAGCCTATGGATAAACCACATTAACTGATAACCATTTTACTAACATTATCTAAAGCTATCCTTATGGGCTAAGCTATCCTTTAACCGGATTAACTGATACTACTTTATCTAACTTAATCCTCCTAAAAATAAATGACTTAATGGAGAGCATGTTGTTAGCCATTACTTCTTTACTGTTATCTGATAAAGCCTGAGGCTCTGGGGGAGAAAGGTAGATTGAAACCTGCCTTACTGGCCTCACCGTCTGGAGGCAGTTAGTTTAGTCTTTAAGCAAGGCATAGTCAGGAAATTCCTAAGACATATAGAAACCTGTCTGCAAGTCTCCGCTCCCATGTGGACCTTAGGTCAGGGGGGTTATATCCCCGCAACCAACCCGGCCATATGGGATTCTGCCTCAGTTTCTCACAAGTATGCCTGCACAAAGTTTTTCCACTGCTCCCTCTCAAACAGCTTTGTTGGTCAGAGGCATATAGGCCTTTCGCCTATACAGAAAGAAAAAGAACTGAGGAAAAATAAACCAAGCCTCAGGGCTGTGTGATAGAATATCAGATATCTTTGATCTGCTTGCTTGCTTTCTCATAATTATAACATGGGGATGAAGGTTGATTGGAAGGTTGGAAGGTGAGTGGGACTTAAGAACTCTGAGCATCATTATTGCATACCCCATGTGTTGGGAGAACTCCAGGACCAGTTTATTCAGATTCTTCCCATTGGACTGCTCAGACTACCCAGAGAAGATTCTTCTAATATTGTAATCTTCCAGTAAAGCTGGCTACTGCCTTCAGGGACCCCAGTGGGAGAAGAGGGCTGGGTGGTCTCAGCATCCAACTTTCACTTAACTCCTTATTTTTGGTACACACTCACACTGACTCTGTCACACCCTGACTCTGTGTGCTGTCCTCCATTCACACACTGGGCACCAAAGCCTTACCTTGGAGGTTAGAGAGGAGCAGTTGCTCAGAGGTATGGACTGGGTGAGGAAATTTGGGGAGCTAACTGCTTCTCAAGCTGCTTTCACTCAATTCTCATTATTTTGCATCCCCCTTCCCTCCTAATTCCAGAGCCACCTCATTCTGTCAGTTTCTGTGCTTTTTAGGTGGTTAATTTTATGTGTCAACTTTACTGAGCCATGTGCTCAGATATTTGGTCAAACATTACTCTGGAAGTTTCTCTGAGGGTAATTTTTGGATGAAATTAGCATTTAAACAATAGACTTGGTCTGCTCAGCTTACAAAATATCAGCTGATAGCCGTGGCTTGAGCCTGTAGTTCTAGCATCTCATGAAGCTGAGGCAGGAGCATCCCTTGAACCCAGGAGTTCGAGGCTGCAGTGAGCTATGATTGTGTTACTGTATTCCAGCCTGGGTGACAGAGTGAGTACGAAAAAAAGGAAGGAAGGAAAGAAGGGAGAGAGGGAGGGAAGGAAAGAAGGAAGGAAAGAAGAGAAACAGAAAATAAAATACTATAGAGTAGGTGGCTTAAACAACAGAAATTTACTTCTCATAGTTTTGGAGGAGACTGGAGAGTCTATGATCAAGGTGCTGTATAATCTTTTTTTTGTATATTAAATCATAGCTGTGTACATTGATATGATCATGGGGCATCATACACTAGTTTCACAAACCAGTTGACACGTTTATATCACACTGGTTAACATAGACTTCCTGGCAATTTCACAGTTATTGTGTTAAGACATTTACATTCCACATTTACTAAGTTTCACATATACCATTGTAAGATGCACCACAAGTGTATTCTCACCAATCCCCCTCCTCCCTCCCCTCCACCCCCTCCCTTTCCCCCTTCCCCCTATTCCTAGGTTGCAAATGGGTTACAGCATTCATGTGAAAGCCCTAAATTAGTTTCATAGTAGGGGTGAATACATTGGAATGGAGACTTTACCTCCTTTGTGTTTACATGGATGGAGCTGGAACATATTCTTCTTAGTAAAGTATCCCAAGATCCTTATTTTATATGAGTACAGGCTTAACTTTCTTAATCATGCTTGGATCTAAAAATGAATGAGATAAATTCATTCTGTGTAATGTGGACCATTACCCCAGCATGTTTAGAAATAACAAAAACCATTTATTTAAAAACCTTAATATAGAACACAGTAAATGCCACCTGGAATAATTGTCAGCATCACATAGGATCAGGTTTTTGTATGTGAAGCAAGAAAAATAGGCAAATACCTGTTTACATTGCCAGATAATAGAGAGATAAACATACATGCAGGTTGTGTAGATGGTCTGTCTAAACCTACAAATGAATCTGTTCATAGTACAAAAAATGTGCTTTTCCTATTCTTTTATTATGAAGTAATGTCAGAAATCATTTATTCTTTCCTGATGGAAAGTTCATAGATTCACCACAATCCTTCCCAGGAGTACCCATCAGTCCTTTACTGTGCTGTGTTTAGTTGTGCAACTAGTTCAAGTCCTCACTGTATTAAAAAGTATGGGATTACTTTCACATTTTTGAGTCCATGAAAGAAGTCGTTACTTTTCACCTGTTTCCTAAATTTTGCATATATATATATATATATATATATGTGCGTGTGTGTGTGTATTTTTCATTCTTCCACAACAGTCAAGTAAAACTTTATCTGTTTCATTTATTTGCAAGAGCTTTTGTGGCTCCACTGCTGAAAAAGTGTCATATTGTGATTTATATTATATTATTATGCTTTCAAGATGAAATGAAAATCGGTGGATATTTTTCCTGTGTTTCATACCTGAGACACTACAAGATGGTAGTAGCTAGTCTCAGGTTAATCATTATGTGAGAGACCTGGGCTCACAGCCAGACCCAACACACCATTGACAGAAAAAACAATGTAATGCTAAGCTGTATGTGAAAACACAAGTGGCACTTTAGTACTTTAAACAGACATCTGCTTTTATATGTCATGTGTATCTGATCCACACAGAGATGGCTATATACATAGACATACACTATTTCTCACATATATATACATATATATTAGAACACAAAATTGGGAGCATTTTTGTGAGCTGTCCTTATATCTTTTCCCTAAGCTTCCTCTGATGTTTCCTAGAGATGATGTTTTATTTCCCTAAGAAAATTCTCAGCTTAACAAAGTCGTTAACTAGATACATCAAACGAGTAAGCATCCTCTTTTCCGACTGGAGATTTATTTTTCTTTCTTCCTCTTTCTTCCTTTTGTTTTTAAAATTATCATAGACTTGGGGGGGGTACAAGTTTAATTTGATTGCATGTATGTATTGTATAGAGGTTTTGTCTAGGCTTTTGGTATACCCACCTCCAGGTAGTGTGCATTGTACCTTGTAGGCAATTTTCTATCCTCATCCCTTCCCAGCCTCTCCCCTTTTGTGAATCTCCAATATCCCTTACACTACTGTGTGTGCCCTGTGGAGCCACAGGGATTCTTGAATCTGCTGTGGGAATAAGTAATACGGGCACAATTTCCAATTTGATTTTTTTTTTAAAGAGTATGAATGATTTGAACAGAAATTTCTCTTAGGATGACAGATCAATGGCCAACAGACACATGAGTAGATGCTCATCATCTATAATTCAGAGAAATGCAAATCAAAACCACTCTAAGTACCACCTTACTACAGCAAGATTAGCCCACATCACAAAGTCCCCAAACACCAGATGCTGGCATGGATGTGGAGAGAAGGGAACATGTCTACATTGCTGGTGGGATCACAAACTAATGCAGCCCTTTTGAAGAGAAGTATGGAGAATCCTCAAATATCAAAATGTAGACCTTCCATTCGACCCTGCAATCCCATTACTAGGTATCTACCCAGAAGAACATAAATCATTTTACCACAAAGACATTATCGCTTGAATGTTTATTGCAGCTCAATTCATAATAGCTAAGTCTTGGAAGCAACCTAAGTGCCCATCAACACATGAATAGATCAACAAACTGTGGTATGTGTATACCACGGAATATTATTCAGCCATTAAAAAGATGGCAATTTTACATCTTTTCCATTTACCTGGATGGAATCGAAATACATTCTTCTTAGTAAAGTATCACAAGAATGGAAAGATGAATATCCAATGTATTCCATACTAGTATGAAATCCATATATAAATAATTATATGTTCCTAAGAACAATAAAACACTATTATAGTCCAGTTCAGGGGAAGAGGGAAGTGGGAGGGGGTGGAGGGGAAGTCGTATGGCAGAGGGAGGGAGGACGTGAGGCAGATTTCACCTACTGTGCACATTGTGAGGGTGTGTAACACACCCCCTGGGTGAGGGCTCTTCTGCAAATGGAATTTCGCCCTGGAAATGAGAACAATGTAATCTAAATAGTGTACCCTCATATTAATTTGAATAAAGTTTTTAAAAAAGAGAGTACAAATGTTTGTATTCTGCTGGTTTCTTCTCATTGATGTTGTTTTTTGACAATATCCTCAAAAACATCTCTGATTCTTTCTACTTGAATGTGTTTATTGTAATTGTCATACAAATCTCAAGATGTATAGGCTTCAAGGCTTTTGTTTCATATTTTGCTCTATTTCTACACCTTCATCTTTGCTTTGAGAAGCTCCAGCTAGAGCTAGCAACCTTGGCCTAATGGGAAACAAACAGGTGCTGGCCATGTGTGTTTACAGTGTGCTGTTCATGGGATACCGCTTCTACTTAGTGGGTGCCCTAATGCCTAGCTGTTAGACGCACAGAGTTCTTCATGTGGGAAATGTGTTTATACTGAACAAACACACAGTGGCTCTCATCAGACCTGTGCCCAGTTTATGCCGGCCTGACCATTGCTTTAGTCCTGGCCACCCCATCCTGTGTTCCCTCCTATCCCACGTCCTGGGGAAAACCAGGCCTGGGGCAGCCCTTAGTTCATCACATGGAAAGTGCAAATTTAATACATCATCACTGTAGGAAACAAGTTCAATTATTTTTACTTACGCATTTTGAGCAAGGAGCAAGGAGGGCGTAATTAGTTAGGAGGATAGTTCTCCATTTTGGTGTCATGAGAGGAGGGAATGAAAGATCAGGAAGAGAAAGGGAAGGCACTTAGCAATTAACAGCATGTACAAGGAGATAATGTGTGGGTCAATTCAAATTCATGAGCAACTGCCTGAACAGTTCATATAAACTGCAGGCATCCTCAAACATTTTAAACAGAGGTCCAGTTCACTGTCCCTCAGACCATTGGAGAGCCAGACTTAAAAAAAAAAAAAAAACAAAAAAAACTATGAACAAATTCCTATGCACACTGCACATACCTTCTTTTGAAGTAAAAAAAACAAAATGGGAACAAATACAATCACACCGCCTCATGTGGCCCACAGGCTGCAGTCTGAGGACCCCTGATATAAAGGAAGCAATGGGAAAGCAAGGAGCCGAGAGTGTTAGGCAAGAGAGATACTGCTAAGTTCTAAACTCTGGCTTCTGCACTGAGCCACTTGGTGTTTGTAAATCTGAAAATGTGCCATGGGTGCCTGAGCCCTGCTTCTGGTATGAGAAAGTTAAACTTATATTCAAAATGGATGCCAAGGCCACACAAAATTAGGAGAATTCAGTACAATCTTCTAGTTTGTGTTGAATTTTTCATTATCATTAATACAACTATAAGAACACTGCTAGAGTTTTAGATAAATACTAGGAAGATTTTCTAGCTCATAGAAGACATTGACCAAAACTGAAAGCATTACAAGAGAAATTCAGCTTCCTTTTGACTAGCTCATTATGTAAAGTTCCTTTACTTTGGAAAATATCACACAAACGATTTTGTTAACCTGGTACAATTTAAAACTCTCAAGAACACATACTTTTAATTATCCTCTTACATTCAGTTTCATAACTAGATCAAATGAGAAAAAAGTGTACTATTAGAGTATTATAGAGGGCACAAAAATAATTAGCAGTAATAAGGACTTAATATTTACATGGTAATAGAAGTATAACTTAACAAGGTAATTAATCTTTAGGTAAGAACAATCCATTTCAAAGACATTAAGCTTATAAGAGCCGAATGCAAGAGCTAATGAGGTAAGCTTGTTTCTCAGATTTTCTTTTATTAGTTTTAGCTTTTTGGTGGTTACGGTAGTAAATACATATTTTAAATATAAATGCATATGTTAGCTACATATTGTGTATACTAAGTTATCTATGTGTATGTATACACAGGGTGTCCATAAAGTTCGTGTGCAATTTAAATATTACATGCATATACAGGTTGTCCATAAAGTTCATGTGAACTGTATATATGCATGCAGAGCGCGAACTTTATATAGTCACTTGAGGTTTTTATGTAATTTCTCTCTCTCTCTCTATATATATATATATATATACACACACACACAAACACACACACACACGTGTGCCCAGTATATACACACTTTGTGTATATACACACTATATGCCTTTATGCACATAGATGACTTTCATGTAGGTAAATTATTATTATTATTATTTTTTATTTTTGGAAGAGCGCCTAATGTGAGATCTACTTTTATAACAAATCGTAACAAATTTTTAAGCGTACAATATAATACCGCTAATAGTATACACACTAAGTCCATTTTTGTCAGAAAAACTTTCCTTTGTTATATTTAAGATTTCAAGTTGTGCAATTAACTAATTTCTTTTCAATAAATGAAGAATTATAGTACCTCCAATATGTAAATTTGGAATAGGTCATGTTTGGAATAAAAACATCTGGAAACTTGGGGTTTATGATGGATTTGGTCATCAGTCCTAGATTTCTTTTACTATTCCTTTTGCAAAATCTGAGAAGTAGTTCCTTATTCTTTAGGTTCAAAGTAAAACAATAAGAGCAGAACTAAATATCAATAGCAAGGAAAGCAGATGTGTGTTTCTTTAAGAGGAATGAGAATCTCTCGGATGGAAAGTAAAATCCTGACCACATGGCCAGAGCTTTTTGTTTCTGAATGGATATCAGAGGCTGTCTCCACTACTCAACTATACAGTACCACATACATTTCAGTTAGAATTTAATCCCAGTGGATCTAAATATGGTCATTTCTGTCACAGCAACTAATTTCATAAATCTATTTTGAGTTTGATGTTTATAGTATATTTTTTCCTGAGGAAACACTCAAATTCAAATTGTTTAATTTTAACTATCAAAAAAAAAAAAAATCCCAGTGTTCTGTGTTACATTTCAACATTAAACAGTGGTAAAAAATGTGACATGGGATGGCACCTATGGCTCAGTGAGTAGGGCGCCAGCCCCATATACTGAGGGTGAAAATTGCTTACACCCAAGAGTTGGAGGTTGCTGTGAGCTGTGATACCACAGCCTTCTAATGAGGGTGACAAAATGATATTGTCTCTAAAAAAAAAAAAAAAAATGACATGCTCTCTATGTTCTCTTCTAAAAACTCTTTAAGCAATGAGATTCATGCTTGGAAATCACGTGAAAACAGTAAATTCAAGGAAATTGTTGGCATTAAATTGTCAAGTTAACTTTTCACTAGCAGGAAGTTAGTACCTTCTTAGGTAGCTAGTAATAATGGCGATGGTAGGTTGATTGGCAGAAGTTAGTAGCAAGTCAGAGTTCTCTGTTTTCCTCTATGGGTTTGTAATGGAGAACAGAGAGGAAAGCCAAGAGAGAATGAGTTAAAAGATCAAACCACAGAAAGGCTGGAGCAACAGTACAATGTCAAAATCATCTGATGTGTAGGCCTGGATAAAGTCAACATAGTTTCAAAGGTTCTGGACCTTTATTTTCATTTTTTTCAAATGCTATTATAATATTAATATACAGTTATCAGGATCAAAGAAAAAATTAATTTTTAGATCTTAGATGACATGTAAAATAAATTCTAGGCAATCAAAATAAAATCCTACGTAGTCTGCAGGATTACTAAATTACTGACGGTTTACAGAGTTAGGCTCAGAATTCAAATTCAGAGTCTTTTTCATGATGGCAGAGTCTTTCTAGGTAAATCAAGCTTATTTTAATAAAAAATAATGTACTTTTAGTAAATAATTATCTTTCTACCTGCATCAAGTAGATTACTTTCTAGATGAAATAATACCTGTAGTTTTAGATGTTTTCTTCATATTGTGCTATTTTTATGCAGAAATAATATAGAAATTTGGATATATCATTTTAATATCAGAAATTAAGTCTGGCCCCAAAGTCCTTGACAATATTTAGAATGTTAAAAAACCACAGACACTAAAAGAGGGTCTAGAGATAGAAATAGCACAAGGAGAGGGACTAGAACAGTGTCCCAAAGAGCTGTCCTTTGTATACTTATCTTTGCGTCTGAATCCATAGCACCTCAGAGGAGAGTGAAGTCAGTGGCTGAAACAATTGTAATCTGTTAGAGGAAGAAGAACCAGCAAATGTAAGACTAGTAGAAAGAGATGCAGTATATGGGAAAGGAACACGAGGCAAACTCAGTGCCAAAGTATCAAGGAAGAGAAGACTTCCGGGAGTCAATCAGGAAAGTAAAATGCTACTGAGATCAAACACAATGAACTGGAACAGCTTACACTGGATATATGGTCATCCTGTACCCCTAATAATAGGGGTTCGGGTAGCATAAAGGGTATAAAAGCAACTATTCACATAAGCCATAGTTCTGCTTTTAAGATACTCATACTCTAACAGGGATGGGGGAGACACATAGACAAACAATTAAGTGATTATTATAATACAATATCTTGAAATAATGCTACTACAACAACAAAAGTGTACTCAGACTGCAGTTTTCATACAAAGGCTTTTTGGAGAAAGTGCTGCCTGAGCTGGGTCTTAAGATGTGGGATAAATTACACAGAACAGGCACAGCTGTGGATGAGCAACAGAGACTGTTACTAGCACATTTCAGTTAGAGTTACACATACAGAAGCAGAAATGAGAAGGTAGATCTAGCGAGCCTAAGTAGGCCTGTCAGGTTCTAGTCTGTATAACCAGCCACAGTGCCAGGACCTCTCTGCCTTCTTGCCTTGCCCCTCACCAGTCCAATTTAGTTTAATATATTTAACTGAAAATAGAAATGTGGCTTCATTACTAAAGTTTTTGACTGAGCAGTAGTTAATTCCTTTAAAAGATCTAAATTAACATTTCCTTTATTTAGAAAGGAAATGACATTAAAAGAGGATCAGATTTCTTTCTTTATATAACGATGAATAGTATTCAATTGTTTATTCTACCATCTTTGACAAATTGGATGAACTGAGAGGACATTATATTAAATAAAATAATCCAGACACAGAAAGACAAAAAAAAAAAAAAAAGAGGATCAATGTCTTTCCCGATTTACAAAAATAAGTGAGAAGGAAGACATACTCTTTTCTGTTTCTTAATCTATGTATATGTAAAATCACGCAATGACAGTGGTTATAATGGTAGAAAAGACACACTAAAGTAACAGCTGCACATTTTAGGAACAATTTCTCAGAAAATTATAGTAGTTTTACTCATATACTGGAATTTGGGGTAAATTGTTTTCCCATCAGTTTATAGTAACTGGCTAAAAAAAAGAAAATTTGAGAATGACTCATAGTTATGAGAAAGGGAGCTATCTTAGTAATGGTTATCATTATTGTAGAATTGTGGGACGCAACAGTAAAATGAGCTTGCATTTATTTTGTGGCAAGATAGTGAATAAAATTCATATTAAGTTTCAAGGTGTTAATGTGCATAGAAAAATGGACAAATATATCTCTAATGGAAAATAACAGAAATGTAAGTGCTACTTGGGAATATATTCAGCTAATATCACTGAAGAAAGGTACTTATAAAAGTATGTAGCTCGTCCAATATACACATTATCAAGCTTGATCTCTTTTAGCTATGTTCTGAATTTGATGCCACACTTACTTATAATTAGGATTTTGAATACGGTATACTTTACATAAATTTTATAAATATCTAATTTTTCTATTCATGAGTTGTGCATTATATAGGGAAGGTAAATATTCATTTGTATTTATTTAAAAAAAAGCTTTTTGTGAAATTTAAAAGGTAAACCAGAAATACACATCTTTAAGCTTCCCAGCACAGAAATGAAAAATTATGCAACTCATGTTCTAATTCAGTCACACATTATATGTTATTCTGTATTCTGATGTGACATTTATCAAAAATCCAATATTTTAGGATCAAATATTGATTTTAGAATACCTGAGCTATATAACACTTTACAAGGCAATATTGCAAAAGTCAAACTCTATGATCTAAGAAATCAGTGCAAGAGGAGTTTCATCTGTAATAGA
This sequence comes from Loris lydekkerianus, assembly GCA_963574355.1. Lineage (NCBI taxonomy): Eukaryota > Metazoa > Chordata > Mammalia > Primates > Lorisidae > Loris > Loris lydekkerianus. The sequence continues at coordinate 1,505 of CAUYPK010059271.1, read as the reverse complement.
TGTGATTTTCTGCAGTTAACAGGTATCAACTTTTTTTTTTTTTTTTGGTATCAACTTTTGAAAGAGAAATGAAAGACTTAAAAATTAGAAATATTCACTGGAGAATAAAAGAAAATTCAACAGACAGTTATTATAAGCACCAAGAACAACAATTACACTGGGATGAATAAGAGATATTAAATCTTAAAAATATGATGAAAAGATATGACAAAAGGTCTGAATGTTTTAGTTAATTATGAATAGCACACTATGAATTCAGAAACACTAAAAAGTCCATATAGGCACATTAACTGTATGGTATTGAAACAAATTATGTACTGGAGATTCTGAAGGGAGAGGATTATACAATAGTACCATAGTCAGTTCTCAAATGAAGCAACATGTCCACTTCTAGGCCACAGATTTTGGAAATGAATCCCAATAATATGAAAGATTTAAAATGAATTTAATAAAACATTTGAATTATCTGCTTTTCATTTGACTAAGTTTGTCTGATTAGTTACAAAGTTTTAAAACATAATTTTTCGTCCTTAAAGAAATTTTAGTGTGTGGGATGACAATTGCATAAACTCTTTTGCATGTGAAAAATAATGTAAAGGACTGATGCACCAAAAGTGAATATAGTTGACATGGGAAAGCACATTACACACAGAGTAACTGGAAATGTATTACTATTAGACTCACACTGCTGGTAGGATTATGGGAGCAGAAAATGAGAACAGCTCATATCCTACTCAAAGAAATAACAATAAATAAAATTTATTATTTTAAATAATTATTAAGTAAAATAAAAATTTTATTTTATTTAAATAAATTTTATTTTATTTAAATATAATAATTTTATTTTATTTAAAAATAAATAAATAAATAAAATTTATAAAATAAAAAGATTATTTTAGAAATAATCACATAGATTTTTCAAATATACTTCATTATCCTTCTCAATCTAAAATCATTTTTCCAGCAAAAAGAATACTTACTTATTAAAAAAAAAAAATCAAGAGCTATTAGAAGTGTGGTCCTACAAATGCAAGTTTTGTCTACACTTTGAAGCTATTCATGTATAAAAATAAAGTAGTTCATAATCTTGTAGGATATTTTTATTTTAAAGTGTACCATTCAAAAATAAGAATTTTTTAAATCAGTAATTTTATATCTTGTCATGAAAAATATTGGTTTTCAAGAGTATTTCATAAAACATTTAATTGAATGTAACTATATACAGAGTATAAATGTACTTAAAGTACAAAGCCAATGAAAGAGATAGGTGATAAGCGCACTACAGAGGAATAGAGAGGCATAGAGCTGAGAAGTGCATAGCGCACGTCTAAGTATGGATGAAGTGCATAGTTCTGTCTACTTTCTTTCTTTTTTTTTTTTTTTTTTATTGTGGAGAAGGGGCAGGGAAAGAAGGCGGGGGAAGAGGTGAGTGACAGGGTCGGGCCAGTGGCATGGTACCACATTGGCTGTATCTAGGTAGAGGCAGTTTCAGGCCGGGCCTTGCT
>CAUYPK010059270.1:0-40279 GCA_963574355.1 Loris lydekkerianus | reverse complement strand
TGATTTAACAATAAAATAAATAAATAAATAAATAAAAATAAAAAAGGGACACAACTGGTAAAAAAAAAAAAAAAATAGAAAAATTAGCTAGGCATGTGGTGGGTGCCTATAGTCCCAGCTATTTGGGAGGCTGATGCAAAGGAGTCTCTTAAGCCCAAGAGTTGGAGGTTGCTGTGAGCTGTGATGCCATGGCACTCTACCAAGGGCGACATAGTGAGACTCTGTCTCAAACAAACCAAAAGAGAGTTCTGACATTGCTTTGAAGGGTGGAGTAGGTGTTGGCATTGATGCATAGCTTCTCAAGGGGAGTAATTCGAAGGTGACTATAGTAATATTCAGCAATGAAGTATGTAGCACTTTTTCTAGGATAAGTTTGTGAACTTAATTGTTAGACTTTGCATTTTCTTTCTTTCTTTCTATCGCTTTCGCGCGCGCGCTCTCTCTCTCTCTCTCTCTCTCTCTCTTTCGCTTTCTTTCTTTCCTTTTTTTTTTTTCAGACAGCCTCACTATGTTGCCCTGGGTAGAGTGCTGTGGCATCACAGCTCACAGCAACCTCAAATCCTTGGGCTTAAATGATTCTCTTGCCTCAGCCTCCCAAGTAACTGGGACTATAGGCACCTGCCACAACGCCCACCTATTTTTTGTTGCAGTTTGACCGGGACCAGTTTAAACCCGCCACCCTCAGTATATAGGGCCAGTGCCCTACCCACTGAGCCACAGGTGTCACCCTAGCAGTTGTCATTGTTGTTTAGCAGGCCCAGGCTGGGCTCATACTTGCCAGCCTCCATGCATGTGCCTGGCACCCATAACCACTGTGCTACAGGTGCCAAGCCAAAATTTATTTTTGCTTTCAGTTGACTTGCAAGTGTCTTAGTTTGAAGTATTTTTATTTAATTTTCTTTTAAAAAATATTTATTTGTTTATTTATTTATTTATTTTTATTGAGACAAGTTTCACTTTGTGGCCCACAGTAGAGTGCTTTAACATCATAGCTCACAGCAATTGCCAACACTTGGGCTTAAGCAATTCTCTTGCCTCATCCTCCCAAGTAGCTGGGACTATAGGCACCCACCACAACACCTAGACTTTTTTTTGTAGAGACCAGGTCTCACTCTGGTTCAGCCTGGTCTTGAACCTCTGAGCTCAGGGCAATCCATTTGCCTCGGCCTCCCAGAGTGCTAGGATTATGGGCGTGAACCACCACCCCGGCCTGCATTTTCTTTTTAAATTTTGAATCAGGTTTACAATAGTACAAAGTTCCCTTATATCACCTACCCTGCTTCTCCAGTGTTAACATCTTGTATAACTATAATACAGTGATCAAGAACAGGAAATTAACGTTTGTGCAATATTATTAACTAAGCTATAGACAGAACTTATTTGAAATTCACTACTTGTTCCTTTAATGTCCTTTTTCTGTTTTCTGGTCCTATCCACGATCACACAATGCATTTAGTTTTATTCCTCCTAATCCCCAGTCTGTTATATCCCCTCAGTCTTTCCTTGTCTTTCATGACCTTGACACTTTTGAAGAGTGCCAAGGTAAGCAGAACTCTATGATGACTTCTAAGATTTTCACCTAACGGTGTACACACTTTGTGTACTTTGAGTGTAGGCAGAAACTGTGACTATGATGGGATACTACTCCTGTGACTGCATTACTTATTGGTTAACATTGACTCATCAAAAGGGAGAGCATCTGGGTGGGTCTGATCTAATCAGATTAGCCTTTAAAAATGACTGGGCCCTTCTTAAAGCCAGAGAGCTTGCTTGTATGGATGTGTATGAGTGTGTAAGGAGATGGTGACATGGCAAAGACATGAGAGTACCTTCTAGGAGTTGACAGAGCTCCTCAGCTACTGGCAAGTAGTAACACAATGGGAACTTCAGTCCTACAGCTGCTAGGAAATGGTTTCTATCAGCTAAGGGGGGTTGAAAAAGCATCTTTCTTTCTTTCTTTTTTTTTTTAATTAAATCATAGCTGTGTACATTAATTAAATCATTGGAAAAAAGCATCTTTCTTTAGTTGACCTCCCAAATGTGAATACAGCTGGTCAACACCCTTGATTTCAGCTTCATAAGACCCTAAGCAGTGAACTTAGTTAAAATGTGCTAGACTTGAGACACATAAAACTATAGGATATTAAATGGTTGTTGTTTTAAGCTGGTAAATTAATGGTGATTTGTTATGCAACACTAGAAAACTAATAAAAAATACTAAATTAATTATTCTTAGAATGTCCTTCAATATGTGGTTTCTCATGATTGGAGTAGGGTTATGTATACTTGGCAAGAACACATCAGAACAATGTGTCCTTGGTGCATCTTATCAAAGGAATCATGATGGCTGCATCTTATTACCAGTAATGTTTACCTTGATCACATAGTTAAGTCGGTGTCTGCCAAATTTCATCACTGTAAAGTTTTGATAGTTGATAAGTATATTTTAGGAGATACTTGGAGACTATACAAATTCTATTTCGTTTCATCATCATCCATTAATTTTAGCATTATCTAAATGTTTATTACCAGCCTGGTGTGGTGGCTCATGCCTGTAATCCTAGCACTTTGGGAGGCTGAAATGGGTGGACTGCTTGAGCTCAGGAATTCAAGATAGCCTGAGTGGGAGTGAGACCCCATCTCTAAAACAGTAGCTGGGTGTTGTGGTCGGCACCTGTAGTCTCAGGTACTCAGGAGGCTGAGGCAAGGGGATTGCTTAAGCCCAAGAATTTGAGGTTGCTATGAGCTATGACACCATGGTATTCTACCAAGGGCGACAAAGAGAGACTCTGTCTCAAAATAAATAAATAAATAAATAAATAAATGTTTATTACTGTGGTATTTACCTAATGGCACTTCTCTATTTCCCTCTTCCTTCTACATTTATTGATTGAGCTTCTACTATAAGAAAGAGCTATCCCTTCCCTCCCTCTTCCCCATTCATCCATTTATTCTATTTATTTATTTACTTGAGGCAGGGGTCTCACTATATTGACCTGGTCTCAAACTCCTACACTCAAGAAACGCTCCTGCTTTAGCCTCCCAAGTAGCCGGGATAATAGTGGCAATCTATGCATTTGATTATTTATATCAGTATGGCCCCATGGATATTTGTTTTACTCTGTGGGTAAAAAAAAAAAACAAATTGTTTCAGCTTAGATCAATAGGAATTCCTTCACATTGATCCGTGTGTTCTTTTCACAAACCTGCATCTGATTTTGAGCATTTCCTTTCTTTCTGGCACATAATATGTCCTTGGCTCATTTTGTATATTCCTTGCTCCATTTCTAAAAACAATGATTTCTTCAAGGGTAACTGGTTCCTGGTTTTTTGGAGGATGACGTTTAGAGGTGGACTTTAGGTATGCTCAATTATAGAGTGCCTCCCAGAGGATGGACCTAGGTAATACATTGAATATACTAACCCATACATACTTACATATCTATATTTCTGTATTTATCTCTGTGTTTATATTTTAAAAACACGAGTTTTTTACTTCTTATTTCAGTACAATACCACAAGGTTCATTTTATCTTTCTTTCCTTATTTATAACTTCTTTCTCCAATAGTGAAAAACCCAGCTACTATCTATTTACATATTTATTTTACCATAAAGTGTGTATGTGGGGATGTGTGAGTTTTGTTTTTCAGAAAAAATTTTTCCTCAAAAGCCCATAGAACAGGTGGCACAAGGTAGCCTCCAACTCCATTCCTGGGGTAGGTAATGACAGCCACTGCATTGATTCTTCACTTTCTGCCTCCTTGTAAACCCCATACCAATATGCCCCAGTCCCCTCATTACAGACCAAATGAAGCTGGAGTTCTCTGTCTCCCAACTCCAAATGAAGCTGGAGTTCTCTGTCTCCCAACCCAAGAGCTAGAAGCTCAGAGCCAAGGCAGGGTAGCTGGAATCTAAACATAAATTCCTGTTTTCTGAGCAGACCAAAAGGAAGCCATTTTGGGTTGAAGATCTTTTAAAACACTAGTACTGTGACTTAAAGGTTTTTGAATTGGTTGCTGACCATCTCGAATTTATTCTGAGTCCCAGCTGATTATAATGGTGTTTCCACACTCCCTCACTATGTCCTGCTCAGACACTAATCATTTAACCTTTTCAGTATCCCTACCAAATGCTGACAGTAATTAAACCCCTTACCAATGATATCTGTGAAAATAAGTGTTTTGAAAATCATGCAGTGCTAAGTAAATCAAGGGGCCGTTGAATGTGTCTGCAGAGAGAGGGTTTGAACTCTGCACACTCTGAAATGGACTCTGTCTTGTCACCCACTGGTAATAGGTCCACAAAGAGTGCTCTTCCTTCTGTGACCACACTATGTTGGGAGGCAGAAATATTCTAAAAATACCAGGAGGGTGAAACTGCTGTGGTGAATGGTGGTTAACAAGACAAGATGTCCTGGGAATCTCTTTAAAAAGGAAGACTAAATGCTATGGCTATTGATTACTTTAAAATATCCATCCATTCCTGGATGGAGGCCTACTCACGGAGCCACAGGCGCCGTCCCATAGCTGCCATTTTTGAAAACCTACTGTATGCCAGGGATAGTGTTAGGGGTTTTTTACTTATGATCTCATTTAATATAAGCAATCATCTTGAAGTAGGAATTATTTTTTTTCTTCTTTTTTTCTTTTATGTATCCTCATGGAGTTTTTTTTTCTTTTTTTAAGAAGTAGGAATTATCTTCAATAATAATGAGGAAATTAACTATCCGAGAGGCAAAGGAACTTGTTCAAGGTCATGTATGTAGTAAATGCAAGAGTCAAAATTGAAATCCAGGTTTGCCTGAATGCCAAAGTTCATATTCATTCTCCCATAGTAACAAATGTGAACTAATTCATTCACTGACCAAATACTGTAGAACCTCTGTTGACCACCCAAGGAGAAAACCAGGCCTACTGTACTGATAGTACATGTGGTGCATGTCTGATCTATGAAAATTAGGTCAGCTTTAGGGGGTGGTCAATGTAGGAAGGTGATCAACCATGGAGGTTCTATTCCAGGCATTGTTCTGGGTGCTAGTGATATAAAAGTGAGAAAACAAAGTCCCTGTCTCATGGAGCTCACGCTCTACTGGAGAAATACAATAAAAAAAATTTAGTATGTCAAGGTGATAGTAAATGCTTTGAAGAAAAATTAGGCAGGATAAGAATGATGGAAGCGAGTTGGATTGCTATATTAATTAGAACGGTCAGAGATAATGTGAACGCTGGGCAGATCCGAAGGACTTGGAAGAAACAGAACTGGCACAAGAAAGAGCTTTTTCTCTCTTTGCTTACTTGTGGGTTCAGTTTGGAAAACAGGGGCCAGGATGGGGGTGTGGGTGTTAATGTAAAGCATAAAGACCTAAGCCTTAGTCCAGTTGGCTTGTTGGCAAATCATTTCACCTTTGAGCCTTAGTTCTCCTTCCCGTAAAAAACTCCTCCTATAGTAATACTAGTAATAGACTAGTAATAGGAGTAATAGACTAGTAATAAACTAGAATAATCGTTTTTGTTCAGCTTCACGCAGCCGCCAGAGGATCAAATGAGATAGCTCACGTGAAAGTCCTCTCAAAATTTAAAGCAAGTCCGGGAATCAACTCTAAAATCGAAACGAAGCCTGTCTAGGAAAGTAAAAGGTATTCCTATATTTACAAAGGGAAGATAGGATTAAACATCTAATTCAGCATGGTCCCTTACGTTCTGCACCGGGTACCCTAGACATCTTCTTGAAAAGCCACGTGGGGCTGAAAAGAAAAATAGACTAAAATAAATAAGCATACATTTCTGCTGAAGGTCTATGTTTAATTTATGGTGGTCAGAAACCGCGTCGTGTGTTTCAACGAAAATAGGAAAGAGCCGCCGGGTTTCGAATCTTCAACTCTAATCGCCACGCCCCACCTTGGTATTTTCCTTCTTGCCACGCCCCTCCACCCGAACTCCATTTCCCAAAATGCCGCGGGCTTCTATTAGTTGGCCGACATTGTGACGAATCCCACAGCCTTCTGGGAATTGTAGTTTATTTGCTCCTCAGCCTCAGAAAGATCTAGGGCTGTGGACTACCACTCCCGTGAGGTAGTGATCAATTCTACTGCGTTCGCGGCGTCTTCGAACGCGCCGCGGCAGCCATGTTGGACGTGGCCAGCACAGGGGCCGGCACCAGGGGGTTATTGAAGCAGCTGTCACGATGCTGGGGTCCCTGGTGTTGAGAAGAAGAGTGCCGGCACCACGGCTCCTCCGGTTGCTCAGGTCCGCATCGCTCCGGAGCCATGAAGGTGCTTCTGGCCAGAGTGTGATCGCCGGGGGTCGCGGAGAGCCGCAGTGGCTGAGGGCAGCCGCCGGGGGGCGCCCTGGAACATCGCTAGCCTTGCTCCCTGCACAAGGGGCAGCCACCGGGGGGCACCAGGGAGGACAAGCCGAAACCCAGTTCCTCGCAGCTGCCACGTGGGAACGCCTTCCTAGTCTTGAAGAAACACTGCCCGGACAGGAGAGCTGGAATGGAGTCCCCCACAAGGGCGGACTGGGCATGTGGGCCCTGGCCACAGCGCTGGTGGTTCACTGCTACAGCAAGAATCCATCCAACAAGGGTGATTATCGAGACAGGCTGGGTTCGAGGAGGGGAGAGGCGGGATGAGTGCCCCGACTTAGCATCTTCAGAGGGTGGGAGGTGCTTATAGTTTAGACTCTTAGAGTGACTCACACATCTGGTTCCAGGGGTAGGGTATACTGGAGACCTCACTGCCATGGAGTTGTATTATCTCTTGTCATAGGTCAGCCTCCTCTCTTTGGCCATCACTTTGTACAGAGGACTAAACAGCTAATATTAAACAGCATGATCCCTTTATGGTCTAATATTATTCCTTGTCTAATCCCTTTGTCGAGAGGTCTCCAGTAAACCATGGGTGTTTTAAGAGCACCCACTAGATGGTTTAGAGAAGTTGCTCCCCTAAGGTGGCTTGAGAAAGGAAAAGACTTGGTTCCGGTGCCAGGTTGACTCAGAGAGGCTTCTTTCTGGCCTCAAGTTTTCTTACTTATATATAGTGAAGGATGATTTCTCAGTGTTTTTATAGTACTGTTAATTTGATCTGTCTTGTAGTTCAGTGGCATGGGTCTGTCCATCAGTACGTGCCTGGTTTCACCTGCTGTGAGGTGATCTTATCATTTGGGGTAATAATTGGCGGGAGAAGGAAGTTGGATCCCTGGAGGTCCAACTGAGGGGGTGGCTGATCCAGATTGGCATTTCACCTGGGTGCATGGAGCTGGGAAGGGATTAGGAGAGTGGGCAGAGTACCAGCCAGACATATGACCTGTGTGAGCCCAGCCACTCAGGTCCTTAGTTATTCCTCAAAGGGGGAGACTGAGGCACATCCGTCCCTAGATTTTTTTTTTTTTTTAGAGACAGAGTCTCATTTTGTTGCCCTCAGCAGAGTGCCATAGCATCACAGCTCACAGCAACCTCCAGCTCTTGGGCTTAGGCGATTCTCTTGCCTCAGCCTCCCGAGTAGCTGGGATTACAGGCGCCCGCCACAACACCTGGCTATTTTTTTGTTGCAGTTTGGCCAGGGCTGGGTTTGAACCCACCACCCTTGGTATATGGGGCCGGAGCCCTACTCACTGGGCCATAGGCACCACCCTCGTCCATAGATTTTATGACTCTCAAGCTCCAACTTTGAAGAGATAGTGGGGATTGTCTTGATTTTTATGTTTTTATTCAGCAGGATGTGCTCAGCTATAAAGGAAAAGCTTTGGACTGGGAGTGATAACAGTGGGGGTGATAACACTGGGGGTTTTGTTTTGGGTCAGTGTCTATTTCCCACTGTGAGTTTGGAGTCTTGCTCCTTCATTTTCCTCATCTAAAAAATGAGGGTGTTGAAGTAGACTTTCAGGGCTCTTCCACTTTAAGTGTGCCATGATTCTATAACTTTCAGCATTTTTTTTTTATACCCTCTGTGTGTCTAATTTTGGGGTAGATATGTGAGAATTCCTAATTTAACACATAATCATTCAAGGGAATAGTGCAGGCTATTGGCATGCAGGGCTGATGAGTGGTGCTGACTTGTGTTATTGGGGGGAGTCAGATAGCCAATAGGATTAGGAAGTCCTTGGAGGATGGAGGCTCCTGGAGGATGTGGAATTCAAACTTGAGTTCTGAAGGATGAGACAGGAGATGAAAAGGAAAATGACATTGTGAGCCCCATGAGAGCAAGGATTGCATCTTAACTTTTTCTTCAGGTTGATACCAGCAACTTTTCCAAATACCTACACATCATTTGTCCACCAGTGTCTGGAATGTAGTAGATACTCAGTGAAAATGTCTTAAATTGGATTGTATTTCATTCAAAGGCTTCAGAGAACTAAGACAACAAAGTTGTAGGTCACCATGTTGTGTGCAAGGGCTAGCAGAGTGACCATCTTGGTTGGAAGAAGGGATCTTTGGAACAAGTTGAGAGCAGATGGAATGGGGCCTGGATGCTAGACAGGGGGTTGGAATTTTTCCTGCAGGCAATGGAAAGCCATGGAAGGATAGGGGAGAGGTGTCTAAGGTCGTGCTTAAGATGTCGCTGGGCAGCTGCAGACTGAACTTTATAGTATGTGAATTCTAGTGAGGAGACCAATGTTTGTTTACTAAAGTAATGACCAAAACCATGACCAGTTCCAACTCTTCTGACTTGTCAGCTACCCTGTTCCTAAGTTTTGAGTCAAGACCCTTATGCAGCTGAAACCTTTGGGAGCCAGGAGGCCCTGGTTCTAATCTCTGTTTGTCCCTCACTCTGTGCCTTGCAGAAGCCACTTTTTTCCTGTGAGGGGTGAGTGGATTCAGCCATATCTGAGGAAGGTTTGATCCCCTTCCAGCTGTGGCTGTCTGAGCATGCTTGGGTGTGTGCTTGTAGAGCTATTGGGCAAGGTAAGCAGGAAAGACCTGGTCCTGGATTATAGGCCAGGAGGTGGAGCAGAGTCACCAGTGTTTGAACCACAGAATTGGTTTTCATATGCATGTAATATGGGTCTCTTACCTCTTTTGTTCAGGTAAGGAAACTGAAGCTTAGGAGATTAGTTGAGCTGGCTTGGTCATACAACCAGTAGTAGGTGGCAGAGTTGAGACTAAGGCCAGGTCTGCCTATCTCTATCCTGGTCTTTCTGCCCTACTCTAGTACATTCTCTCATGGATGAGTCTCTTGCCTAGACTGAGAGCTTCCTGAGGCAGGGATGGGTTTGAGACTGTCCTGTGCCCAACGGTGTAGCTCAGAACTAAGCTGGGCACAGAGAATTCCCCTGGCACTTGATATTGGATTATTTGAAAAAATTGTGCCTCTGTTGACTTCTTAATAGTTTTCAAATATACCATTGCATCATGCACATTAGGTGAGGTTCCCCCTAATACCCTCCCTCCTCCCATATGCCCCCTTCCCTCCCCTCTCCTCTTCGACTTTTGAGTTTTCCAAGTCAGCCAGTATCTCTCTCTGGCCACAAGGTGGTGCCAACAGCCTGCAGACTGCCTAGACCAAAACAGGGTCAGCATTGCTTTTCTGCTAGGCCTGGTGATTCCTAAGGGATCTGAACCTTTGTTTTGGGTCTCCCTTTGCTGGGCTTGGTGTTGGGGAGTTTGCAAATTTTTCAACCATCATTTCATCTTTTCAGCATCCTTGTGAGGCTGGCAGGCAAAGATTATTGTCTTTGCTTTATAGTCTGGAGGCTATGGTTGAGAGGGAACTGGCTGTCACAGTTACATGGTGAGCAGATAGCAGAATGGGTTGAATGCAGGTCTCAACTCTCCATTGTCAGAGGTGCCCACACCTCTGCCTGCTCCTCCCCATCCTATCTCAGACCTGGGCTGAAGAATTGGAAATGGAAAAAGTGGACAAGGTCAGGGAGCAGTTAATAACAACAGTGATAGTCACATAAAATATACTGTATTACACAGCGCCTTTCAGCTTAAGAAGAGCACAGTGAGTGCTTACCATGGCAAGACAGTGCTGGCACATTACTTGCATCCTCTGTATGATGAGAGGAGCTAAGAGTTTGGTCTCTGTAATAGAAAGGCTTTCAGTTGTGGCATGCAACCATTCGGGAAGTGCTTCCTCTTCCACTAACTCGTCTCTCTAGGCACCCCTGACGGGTGGGTTTTAGCAAGGATCTGATCAGCGCCCCCTTTCTCTCCAGATGCAGCCTTGTTGGAAGCCGCTCGTGCCAACAATGTGCAAGAAGTCCGCAGGTGAGTGTTGAACCCCAGGCCTTGCTGTCCTCTATAGGAGGGGCCAAGCAAGGTGAGCCCTTCCTAATGTGATGACACAGCCTTGGAAGAAATTCTCACCCTTAGCTAGGAACTGTCTCTTGTGACTTCCCTGTAGTCACAGATTAACCTGGCTCCCTTGGTGCAGGTCAACCTTCAAATATTTAAGGTAGGGAGTCAGCCTTCAAAACATCCCTGGATCCTTCAGCTGTTTTGTTCTTCATGAGAATGGTTTGGAGTCCCCCCCTGCAAGTTCTTCTCTGAATCTTTCATTCATTCTCGTTTCTCTGTAAATGTGATCACATGTTATGACTTGCTGCCTGGACGTTTGTAGGTGGGCATCCATGGAGGAGCTTGGAGACTTGGGAGGGAGCTGACAGAGACATTCTGCCATAAGGTCTTCTGGGGCTAGAAAGCCCTGCTTATAGGACTAGGGTGCCCATCATCGGCTCCTGCATAGGGACAGGATGGATTTCTTTAGCCTCACAGGCTCAGCTAGTCCCTTGTAACTCCTGGCAGGTTAGATTTCAAGTGTGTTTTGAAGCAGGGAAGGACTCAACTCAGGGCTCAGGTCAGGGTAGGGCCTGTCCAGGATGGATGTTCAGATTGGGGTAACACAGGGCATTAGTTATGGGATTATTGGTTAGGGGCAGAGGTTTTATTCTTGGTGAAACTACTAGGCCCCAAGGGACCTAACCTAGACCTCTTTTGCCCCTTTGTGTAGAGGTAGGTGGCCAGAGGACACCCCCTCTTCTCTGCCGTCATATCTGCATTTAGACAGAAAGTGTTGGGGTGACTGTGCCTGTACCCAGTGCCACAGATCCTTGGTTATTTCCCCACTCTAGCTGTCTGAACATACAGGGAAGTGTTGAAAGGCAGCCACAGCCCCATCAAGACTTACTGCTTTGATTCCTTTTCATTTTATCTGCAGCATTATTATTGATTCTCAAGGGTGCTCTTGAGTATTAATGTTCAAGGCTTAGTTTTTAATAAACCACTTTTGGAAGTATGGGCTGGGAGTTGTTTTGTAGCCAAATAAATATGATGGAGCAATAGTTTAATAAACATGCAATGATGCATCTTAAAAACCAAGCACAGATGTCATCTCATTGTTATAAGAGCCATTCATAACTACAGGCTGTGTGTGGCATCTTCATTCCCCCAGAAATATATGAGCCCCCTGCTTCGTTCTGCTGCAGTAAAAGGGAGTAAGGGGGTGGAAACCAGCCCTTGCTGATCCTGGAGTCACCTGTTGGTTATTGCTAAGGACCGCCAGGCTAACCCAGTGTTGGTAGAGCATTTGCAGAGCAGCAGTGGTGCAAATCACCTATCCATCCTCCAAGGAAGGCTGATTTTACCCTGTGCTGGAGCCCCTAGTGTTGATATTTTAGCTCTTTCAAATACATGTTTTTCTAAGAGCAATTAAATACTTGCCCAAAGAATACAGAAGATGTTTGAACTTGTGTATGTGTGATTTAGAAATTGTTCTGAACATTCATTGCCTGTGTGGATGGTGTCTATGGAGGCCTGTTATATACCCCAGGTTCCAGCCAACTTTTTTCCTGCCGTCTCCTGTCTCACCTTCCTTGGTCAGGATGATTCCATCAGAATTAGGTGAGGAAGACTCAGTCTTTGGCCTCAGTGGCAATCTCATGCAGAACCGCAGAGCCAGGGAGCCAGCTGAGCGAAGGGAGGAGGCAAATGCTGGCTGGCCTCTGGGTCTGGAGAACATGTTGGTGCTGCTGCCAAGGTGGCACTTGTGCAGGGTGTGGGGAAAGAGGGAAGGTGATTTGAGAGAGGCTGGACTGTACAAGGCCTGGCATGCCCGGGTTGAGGAGTTTCAAACTCATATCCATCCTATAAACAGTGGGGAGATGAGGGAGGTTTTTGAGCAGGTGAATTAGCTAGTTAGCACTGTATTGCAGAGAGGTGAAGAATGGATTGCATTGGGAAAAGGCTGAAGGCAGACGTGTTAAAAGAGGTTGTTTCAGTAAGATGGATTAAAAGTGATGAAGGCCTGAATGAGGACATCCTTTTCTTCCTTTCACCCAGAGCAATTTTTGCTTCTGAAAGATTGACTGGGTCTCTGCTGGGCACTGCACATGGGGGTGAGGAGGAACCCAGGCTCTGGTCCCAAGGCAACAGGCATATAACCCACCAACTATAGCTCTTCCTGCTCATAGAGCCAGGTCTTGTGGGAGGGTGGGGTTGTGGAGAACCTGACCATCCTTGCTCAAAGGAAACTTTCTTGAATTCCTATAGCAGGTCCTTACTCAGCCTTTCTGTGCCCTAGACTCTGCACACATGCTTCATGCTGTTTCATCACTTCCTCTGTGAAATAAATAATTCATAGAGAATTATTCTGAGAAATGTATAATTAAATGATTTTGTCATTTTGTGAATATTAGAGTATACTTACACAAACCTACATGGTATAGCATATTGCACAACCAGGGTATATGGTATAGCACATTGATCCTAGGCTACAAACCTGTACAGCAGGTTACTGTATTGAATACTGTAGGCATTTGTAACACAGTGGTAATTGTGTATCTATCATATATAAATATAAATAAGGTAATACATTACCCTGTAATGTTAAGATAGCTATGATATCCCTAGATGAAAGGAATTTTTCAGCTCCATTGTAATCGTACAGGACTGTCATCAGTGTAGTCTGTCATGGACCGAAACATCATTATGTGGGGCATGACTAGTGTATACCCTGTATTATAAGTGATATAGTCAATGATACCAGTATTTAGAACAAAACTCAGACATGCTGAGTAATATTGTCTACTGTCTTTCTGTCCTCCTTGACTTCTCTGGGGCTTTGTGCTGGGCATGTCTCTTCCTTGATCCTTCCCAACTTCTGTCCGCAGAGCTGTGGCCTCCAGAGAGCTCTGGATGATGAGAGACAGCAGCCTGAGGCTGTCCAGCTCAGGGTTGCTTCATCCACTCTTTAAGGACACTATAGAGTCTGCAGTCCCTGGGCCCTGGATGTGTGCCTTTTATACAGACCAGTATAACTGAAGTGAGAAGTGCAGAGTCTTACTTCCACCCTCTGCTTAAATGCTACCAGCCTTCAAGGCTCAACTCAAGTGCTGCCTCCCTTATGAAGCCTTCTTTGGTTCCTTCCAGCCCAGTGTGATCTTTTCTCCTTTGTCCCCTACGCTTGCTTCTGCTGCATACCTCTCCTGTGGTCTGGGAGGGTATGAGAGTCATCTGGAAAGGGCCGTGCCAGCCTGTATAGCAAGAGGGGACTCCTCTTGTGGAGGAAAAGTTGGAGGTCAGGTTGGAGAAGCAGGCTGAATGTCAAGACTTGGAGGAGGCACTCATTCCACAAACAGGAAAATCAGTGAGATTCACATGCTGACCAAATTAGGAACAGAATAGGGTTCGTCACAGAGTATTAGACCATGAAGCCAACAGCTCAGGTTGGTGGCCCTTCTACGTGAGCACTGTTGACCTGTGTTATGTGGAGCTGGCTCATTGTGTGTGGTGTGGGCTGCCCGGCTAAACATGCAGGGCAGGATCTGCCACGTGCCACACTCTGTTCTTTGTTTTAAGACATTTGTGGGCTAGACTTCAGCTTACACCACTGGACTGTGCCTCCCCAAGGGCAGGGTCAAGATCCAGTTCCCCACTGTCTCTGACCTTGTCTCCCAGCTCAGTGGGAACTTTTTAGAGACTTTTTTTCTTTGCTCTTTACTGACTTCTCAGTATAACTGAAGTGAGCAGTCCAGTGTCTTTCTTCCATACTCCCCTTGGTTATATAAGATGGAGGCCAGGTCTTTTATCTCTCCTTTCCGCCTCCCTGTGTGACAACCATTTCCTCCCTTCTCCCCCAAGGCACTTACCTTGTAAGTTCATCTAGCTGTGGCTTTTTGGGAGTGGAAGCTTGGCCGCTATCCTACCTGTTAGCAGTGTGTACAGGTGGCTCTACTCCTGGGCTCAGTCCAAACCTGAACCTGGTGTCTGGACTCAGGAACTGCTCATCCGAGACTTAGGGCACAAGGCAGACTGAAGGCACATCTGTCCAGGCTCAGGTTCAGACATGTGAGAAGTTGTCAGGACTGGGGAAAGTGAGGCCTCCTGTTCTCCCAGTGGAGATCATATTTCCTTCAGAACAAACTAAGTGAAAGACAACACCCTTACCCATTTCCCTACTCCCAGCAGAGAGCTGAGCCTCTGCTGAGTACTTAACTCAGTTGTTCATCAGCCCATACAGTCTCCAATGAAGGAAGCCTGGTAGTATCAATCTTGAACGTCAGACTGCCTCCCCTTTCTCCTCCAGATTCACTTGTTCATTTGGCAAACATTTACTGAGACCTGCCAGAATACTGGGTCTTCTCCTTGGTTTGTACCAAGGAGACATCTGGGACATCTGACCAGGCATGATTTTTGCCCTTGATAACAGAGTTAGATTTAGATGGTGTGATCGATGCTGTGAGACAGGAGAGTTCAGGGGCTGCAGGAGCATACACGATGCCCCAACCAGCCTGGGGATCAGAGAAAGCCTCCTACAGGAACTGGCACCTGATCAGAGTCTTAAAATTTTAGTATTACTTCGCAAATAGAAGGGGGTGGCATTTTAGGCCAAAGGGACAGCATGAATGGTAGCAGCAAGGCTAGGAACAACCTGTGGTGTGGATTGCACATTGAAACCACAATGCGATACTACTTCACGCCCATTAGGGTGTCTATAATAAAAAAGAGATTGACAAGAGCAAGTGTGGCAAGGATGTGGAGAAATTGGGACCCTTATATGTTGCTGGTGGGGATGTAAAATGGTGTAGCCACTTTGGAAAACAGTTTGGTAGTTTCTCAAACATAGTTACCTTACAACCTAGCAAGTCCACTCTAGGTATATACCCGAGAGAAATGAAGACATGTACATTAGTGTAGTTGTATGTGAGTGTTTACAGCAGTATTATTCATACTATTTCCGAAATGTGGAAATGTCAGTCCAAAGGAAGAAATTGAGGCTAATTAATTAATATAAGTAGAGAGTTTATTTGGGCCACGTGTGAGGATTGCAGTGCAAGAGCATAGATCTAAGTTGCCCTTAATCCTCCATTTAGCAGTTACATGGGTTTTTGTTGCTTATTTTTTTTTTTGTGGAGACAGAGTCTCACTTTATCACCCTTGGTAGAGTGCTGTGGTATCACACTGCTCATAGCAACCTCCAACTCCTGGGCTTAGGCGATTCTCTTGCCTCAGCCTCCCGAGTAGCTGGGACCATGGGCGCCCACCACAACGCCCAGCTATTTTTTTGTTGCAGTTCATCCGGGGCCAGGTTTGAACCCGCCACTGTCGGTATATGGGGCCGGTGCCCTACCCACTGAGCCACAGGCGCTGTCCACATGGGGTTCTTAAAGGAAAAAAAGAAGGCAGTTCCTAATTTGTTCTTCAAGAGTTCACACTAGGGTAGCGCCTGTAGCTCAGTGGGTAGGGTGCCAGCCACATACACCAAGGCTGGCAGGTTTGAAGCCCCCCCCAAACCAGCTAAAGCAACAATGACAGCTGCAACAACAACAACAACAACAAAAAGAGTTTACATCAAAGTAACATAAACTGTTGATTGTCTATACATTGTTCTTTGTATCACAGATTCCAGGAGTATGAAGATAATGGGGGAGGCAGCTGGTCAGGAAACTACAGGGAAGAAAAGAAAGAAGGAAATGCCTTTAAATAATTGCCCCAGGGCACAACTTGGGGGTGACTGGAGTCACATACTCCCCTCTCTCTGGACCTGATAAATTTTGCATATCTCACATAACTCAGACTGCTTTGAGCTGTTTTTCTTTTCTCAGAAACCACCTCAAAGTGCATTAATTGATGAATGGATAAATAAAAAGTATGACATAACCAAACATCAGAATAGTATTCATCAATGCAAAGGAAGGAAGCGCTGACATACAGTACAACACAGATGAACCTCTAAAATATGCTAAGCTAAAAAAGCCAGTCACAAAAGGTCACTGTCTTAGTCCCTTTGGGCTGCTATGACACTAGATTGCGTGGCTTGTAAACAACAGAAATGTATTTCTCCCTGTCCCAGAGGCTAGGAAGTCCTAGATCAAAGCTCTGGCAGATTTGGTTTCTAGTGAGTTGCACTTCCTCATTCAGGGATGGCTGCCTTCTCACTATGTCCTCATGTGGTGAGAGGTGTGAGAACGCTCTCTGTGGTTCTTTTTATAAGGGCACTAGTCCCATTCATGCAAGCTCCACTCTTGTGACCCAATAACTTCCCAAAGGCCCTGCCTCCCAACCTCATCACATTAGCAATTGTGTCCCAAACATTCCACCTGTAGCAGCCATATAGTATATGATTCCATTTATGTGAAATGTCCAGAATACACAAATCCAGAGAAACAAAAAATAGATTAGTGATTGCCAAGGTGGGAGGAGCGAACAAGGGGATGGGGAAGATTGCAAATAGGTCCAGGGTTTCTTTTCTGGGTGATGAAAATATTCTGGAATTAGATTGTAGTCATGATTGCATAATTCAGAATATACTAAAAACAATTGAACTACACACTTTTAAATGGGTAGAATTTATGATATATGAATTATATCTTGTTCACTAAGAGTTTACATTAAAGTAACATAATCTGGGTGGCGCCTGTGGCTCAGTGGGTAGGTCGCTGGCCCCAAATACCGAGGGTGGCAGGTTCAAACCAGCCCTGGCCAAACTGCAACAAAAAAATAGCCAGGCGTTGTGGCAGGCACCTATAGTCCCAGCGACTCAGGAGGCTGAGGCAAGAGAATCGCCAAAGCCCAGGAGTTGGAGGTTGCTGTGAGCTGTGTAACGCCACAGCACCCTACCGAGGGTGATAAACTGAGACTCTGTCTCTACAAAAAAAAAAAAAAAAGGTAACATAAGCTGTTACTCAATAAAACTTTTTAAAAAGCGAAGTACGAGACACTTGGGAATCTCCCCTTGAGTGTGAGAGGGTGGGAGATGGGGTATGTGTTGGTAAGGGAAATCGTCTGGGTGAGATTGAAGTGAACTCTGAAAGCGGAAGAAAGTTCATTTAGAGCAGTGGTTCTCAACCTTCCCAATGCCACAGCCCTGTAATACAGTTCCTATGGGTCACAACCCATAGGTTGAGAACCACTGCATTAGAGAGAACAGCAGGTAGAATAAGATATGGAGAAGTAGAGGAGTTGAGGGAAGTCCAGTATAGCTGGACCCTAGAGAACCAGGGGAGTGGTGTGAAATGAAGTTGGAGAGTTAACAAGGACCACGCTGCACTGGGTCTGCAGGCCCAAATTAATAATTCTAATTTTAGTCCTAAGAGGAGTGGGCAGCCATTGAGGACTTTTAAACTAGTATGTGTATGTGAGAGAGGGAAAGACTAATAGACACAGTGACATGATTTTGATCTGTAATTTTAAAAACCATGCTGGTTGCTTGGTAGAGAGCTATCATGAATGCAGGAGGACTAGTAGAAAAGCAGCTGGCTTAGTCCAGATGAGAGATGTGACCTGGACTAAGATGTTGGTAGTAGAGATGGAGGAAGTAAGGTGTTTAGGACTTGGTGATAGTTAGGACATTATCAATGCCTGGTACAGTGCCTGCTGTACCATAATACTCAATAAATGAATGTTGGATAAATAAATAGAATTAGATATGGCCAATTAGAAGAAGATGTTAATGAATTTTGGTGTTCTGACTTGATCATCCAAGTAGCTGCTCTTGCCATTTACTGAGATGAGGACCCAGAGGAAGACTGGGTAGGGGGAAAAGATTATGAATTCAGTTTTAAATGTGCTGAATTTAACATGCCAGTGAGATGCTCAAGTAAATGCATAGATGGGTCTCTCTGACGTCCCCCTGTATGTACATACCATGCTATCTCTCAGAATGTCTCTATTTGTCAGGAGATTCTTTTCATGTCCTGTTTTGATTTCTGGTTTGATGGTTTTAGAAAATAAAGGACGTCATATCAGCCGAAATGGATTTACTAGATGGCTTTGGAACAAAATTCTGGTTTGGTGTACAGTTCAGGAAAGAAGAAGGGTTGGTTTTTGAGGGGTAAACACATTCATTCTAGCTTTGCATTGATGGCTTGGCTTGGTTCTTGTCCCTGGATGCCCCGGCTTGGGGCTTGAGGCACTTGCTGTTTGTGTGCCGGGATTGAGGTGTCCAGAATGTGCTTAGCTACAGCACAGGTAAATGTTCTGCACATTGATCCAGGGATTTTATCTAATTAACAAAAACCCTGGCTGGTAAATACATTTGGCTGTCTCGGGGCCTCAGAGAAGCTGTCTGTTTATCGATTGTCGTATCATTTTGGCTGAATGGGAAGATATTAATGATGGCATCAGAGCAACCAAAACATCCAGGTCTCTTAATCAGCAAGTATGTAAATGTCTTTGAGGCTTGCAGTAAGTAGATTGAAACAAAAGCTTTATCCTAGCCCAAAGGTCGGGGCCTCAAGGGCATCACTCTTGTAATTTGAAGTTTACAATGAGAGCTTGTTGAGATCACCACACAGTTTTTTGAATGCTAGAGTGTAACCCACACAGATTTTTTGAATGTTTGGATATTGGAAAGCAACATAATGTTATAGAAAAAAATGCAGAGTTTTAGAATTAGAAGACCTGGTTTCCACTTTTGACATAATTACTGACTGTGTGACCATTAATAAGTCATGGAACCTACTTTTCTTAGTCTTAGTTTCTAATCCTGTTAATGAAGTTCCCATTGAGAATTTGTAAATCTCAGCATTAAGCTCGGCAGAGAATGTTGAGTTCTTCTGGATGGTACCAGATCACACACTGAAACTCCAGTCTTGCTCAAGTAGACCTTCACCCAGCAAGCAGTTCTACATAGTGGCCTAGTTTGTGGCTTCTTTTCTGAGGTACCTGACCTGTCAGGGCTCTGATCGCCTGCTCCCTGGTGATGGAAGGTAATTGGGGAAGATTGGATTAGGATTTTTTCTTGAACTTCATGGGTAGATGAATTGTGAAAGCAGCTGAAGCCCAGCAGAGTCAGATAATTGGCAAAGAATAGACAAGGCAGTGGGCTTGGAGGTAGGGGGGATGCTGGGACTGATCCTCTGCTGTTGGCTGAGTGGACTTCAGCTTGTTTCTTGACTTCTTCCTCAGTGGCCTCTCCTGTCTGACCTCCCTTCCGGAATCTTGTGAGAGTTTCAAGCAGATGAGCCTTTGTTGTCTAGAAAATTACTCATCCTTTGGGTTATCAATGTCACATATTCCAGGAAGCCGTTCCTGATCGTCCCGTACCTATGGGTTCCCATAGTACTCTGTACCTTCTCTGTGAGGGCACCTGTCACCCTGTATGGGTTTTCTGTTTCCTTTCTCTTTCACAATATTGTGAGTTTGGGAAGATAAGCAGACCATTGCTGTGTTGTTCATCACTGTGCATGTAAATAGTTAGCAAATACCGTGTACACTCGAGTATAAGCCGACCCACTTGATTTTACCCTAAAAACTGGGAAAACTTAGTGACTCAAGTATAAGCCAAGGTGGAAAATGCAGCAGTCACTGGTAAATTTCAAAAATAAAAATATATACCCAAAACAATTACAATAATTGAAAAATCAATAGGTTAAATGCTTTTCAATATTTATTGCTAAAGAAAAACTGTAAACTAGCAACAACAACTTTGAAACTTTAAATAAAGCGCACAAAACCGTAGCTGCCTTAAATAAGGTTTTCACTTAATTAAATGTGCCATTAAATATTGTGGGTTAAATAGTTCAGTGGAATACAGTTCAGTTCAGCCGCCTACCTCTTCAGCTTAGCCGTGGCTTGTGGACTGAGCTGAAGCACCGCCCCCTCAAGCAGACGGCAGAAGAAGACTGGAGACTACGTGCATTTGATTAGGTGCGCACACGGAATCAAATAACCTGTATGACCCGAGTATAAGCCGAGTTCAGGTTTTTCGGCACAAAAACTTGGCTTATACTCGAGTATATAGGTATATGCATTTCCTGAAATCTACATTTTTGCATGCTATTTTATACACATATAAATAAGCTCCTCACTGGTAAATTCTGGATATTTGTATACAGCCAGTGGAGTAAAAGTGTTATAAGATACAGACCCCTTAGTTTACAGGTAGCTGTCCAAAACCAGAGGTGGACAGAGAACACAGGAAAGTTG
Source organism: Loris lydekkerianus (assembly GCA_963574355.1). Taxonomy (NCBI): domain Eukaryota; kingdom Metazoa; phylum Chordata; class Mammalia; order Primates; family Lorisidae; genus Loris; species Loris lydekkerianus. The sequence continues at coordinate 19,911 of CAUYPK010059270.1, read as the reverse complement.
CTTCCAGCTGACAATTATTTCCCTTTTCTCCAAAATGTGCCATAAAAATATTAACATATATATCATGATATGAACAAATTTAGAAGTAGTCCTCAAGAAAATCTGTATTGCCGTACATAATCAATTACTATTCTGTGAAAGATTTTGCTCATTATTTAAGACCCATTCAAATGAAATCTACTTTCAACTCATTTAATTCATTTCTATGAAAACATGATTTTGTAATTTTGTGGCTGTTGATATTGTACCAAATGTATAGGTTTTCAAGTTAGAAAAGTTTGAATCCTACATGAGGTCTTGTGGTCTTTGGTAAGTTTTCTCTGCATGTCAGTTGTCACATCTATAAAATGAAAGAAATACTGCATATCTCATTATTCTAAAAAACACATGTGTGATGTATATTTTATGCTAACCACTGAGCTGGGTAGTGGATTAAAAAGGAGACCATCTATAAATGCATATAGCAACAGCATAGAAAATACAATTTTATAATCATTTAATTTTAAATTTTACTTTTATTATTTTAAGAACAATAAAGTAGATTAATAGCAGTTGATAAAAAAGGAATTAATTCATAGAAATTCCAAATTTTAGATCCTGAGTAAATATACAAATTGTACCCTATAACATCAGGCCCTTTATGCTCTACAGTGAGTTGTGCATAGTTTTCTATGACATCTTTTACACACGAGATGTACTCATTTAAGTAGAGAGTCATACAAATCATCTGCATATCGTTTGCTTTTCAAATTCATAATTGTCTTTATGGCACTGGCTCATTCATCCAACACTGTGGGATATCAAGAATGCGGCCCTGAAAGTCAGGCAGATGTGGCTTTGAATCCTATCTCTACATTTACTAGCAGTTCGCCACATGTTTATAGCACTTTCATTAGCTAGTTAACCAACCTGGCTCAGCCTTTCTGATCTATAAAAACTAATATAATAATGACAGAGGATTATAGGAGGCCAGAAGGGGATGCTACATACAAAACTACGTGGCATGGTGTGTGAGGCTATGAGACTATATATAAAACTACATGGCATGGCAAATAGTAAGTAAGTGCTCAATAACTGCTGGTTATTGTTTTTACCCCAACTTTAGGTTCTTTTATAGGAGTCCTAATATACTAGCCAAGGAACAATTTAATATGTCCTCTTTCTGTCTCCATTTTCTAGAGTCTGCATTCCCAGGTGAGGGTGCCGGAACAAGGTTCTCTTTCTCAAATGTGTTTGGGCAAGCCAGTTATTCCACATAAATCAAGTATTCCCCAGTTTTTAAAAGCATGGGAATGTGGGTAGTCTTGGCTTCACCGCCTTTGTCCTGTGTGTAGGATGTCCTGGCAGTCCATCCACTTGAGCTGAAATTTGGCCTTGGGGCTGGGTTCTGTTCACTTCCTCCTAACTAGCCTTTCAGGCCAGGAAAATGTTGTAATAGTTTCTTCTCTCCAGAAAATCTCTAGAGATTCCTCCTCTTGGACTTGAGGGTAGACATTCATATACTGCCTTCCTTGGATGTTTTTTAGTTTAGCTGAGGATTAAATTTTTCAAATTGTCTGCTTTAATAAATATGTCCAACCTTTCTATTCATTCTTTATCTGAACCCAAGGTCAGGGGGCTGTTTATATTTAAGCCTCTTCCAGAAACCCATATTCTTTGTAACCTTTTAACTCACTTTTCTTTTCCTTTCTTTCTTTTTTTTTTTTTTTTTTTTTTTTGATGTTGAACCTTCAGTTGCTTGCTGACTTTCCCTTTTACACATTTAATCTTCTTTTATTTTATATTTTAATGTATGCACTAGGGCACAATGAGATTTCTTTTATAATAACATGAAAGGCTGAGAAAAAGCAGTTTGGACCAAGAACAAAATATTCAGGAAATGGACATGGGAAAGACCCATTTTTAAGTTTAGCTGGTAAAAACATAAACTCTTTAGAGAGGAGAAAGTGCTTCCAGAGGACAACCCCTTTAAAAGAAGAGAGTCCCATGGCCCTGAGTCACAGTCTATTTATTTTAGGCTTGTGTTTCTGAGTGCACTGTGAAAAATGGAAGACGTGATATCAGCCCAATTTATTGTTGAGACCCACAGGTCATGGAGCAGAAATTTATAAACATATGGAGGGTTGTAAGCAATGGTACAAATGACCTCATTGCCTTCCAGAGATTAATCCAGACAAAGCATCATTGCTTATAAGCCCTTTACCTATCTGCTATACAAAATGTCTTGTTTTTTGATTCAAGGCACAGGAAAGGATGGGAGACACTCAAAGAAACACCAGCCTTGGGAGTTACCCAAGAAACACAGAGATGATCCTGGAAGTTCTACACACTATTCCTAGGCACTTTTAAAAGTACTACAGCTGATGACTACAGAGGAGAATATTTCTCTCTTCAGCTAAGAGAGGCATGCATTTCTTAGAGGAAGGAGAAATTCAATCTATATAATTTAGAGGAATTTTCTTTTTTCCTTTTCACAGGAAAAAATCTAATAAACTATTTTAATCACTTGTGTAGACACTGGTTCCAGTGAATAATGCCTGAAACCTGAGTTCTCTAAAGAATTGTCAGGGCCCACCAGCAGTATAACAGTGTTCCTTTCTCTCCACATCCGCACCAGCATCTGCAGTTTTGAGATTTTGTAATATGAGCCATTCTTGCTGGGGTTAGATGATATCTCAGGGTGATTTTAATTTGCATTTCTCTAATAATTAGGGATGATGAGCATTTTTTCATATGTTTGCTACTCTTTGGAAGGAAGTATGGAGAAACCAACCAAAGAACTCAACTTAGACCTCCCATCTGATCCTGCAATCCCATTACTGGGCATCTATCCAGAAGAAAAAACAAAAAAATTTTTATTATAAAGACACTTGTACTAGACTGTTCATCACAGTTCAATTTACCTTTGCTAAAATGTGGAAACAGCCTAAATGCCCCTCAACCCAGGAATGGATTGGCAAGCTGTGGTATATGTATACCATGGAACACTATTCAGCCATTAAAAAAAATGGATATTTTGCAGTATTTGTATTAACCTGGATGGAGGTGGAGCACATTAATCTTAGTGAAGCATCACAGGAATGGAGAAGCATGAATCCTATGTATTAAACTTTGAGATGAGGACAATTAATGACACGATGGGGGTTGGGGGAAGGGGAGAGCAGACAGAGAGAGAAGGAGAGCGGGGGGTGAGGGAAAGGAAAAAAAAAAAAGAAAATAGTGACTAATTATCACATAAATTGGATTTCAGTTTGACCAAAGTATATTATTTAAACAAAAACTTTTAATTCAACTTGTTGATATGTTGTTTAGGATATTGCATCCTAATTTACAAGTGAAATATGTTTGTAATTTCCTTTTATAGAAATATATTTTTTCCAATTTTAATATAAGGTATATCCAGATGAAGTAGAATGATTTTGAAGTATTTCTCCTTTTTCTATTGTCTATAAGATTTGGCATGATCTGCTTTTTGAAATTGTTCTATTTTTATTTATAAAAATAAATATTCTCTATTTTTTGAGACTTTGGGGAAAAAAAGAGAGAGAGAGAGAGAGAGAGAAGTTAACTGATGATTCTATACTGAACCTCAGAGTGAAAGCATTCTCTAATAGACATACTTTTATCTGACACTGTGAATGTCACTTTTTTCACATTATTTATTATTATTGCTCAATATCTCGTTGCAGCAATCATCTGATTTCTTTTCCGAATGTATTTATCTTCATTTGTTCTTTATGAGGTTTTTGTTTCTAGTCCTTATCTTAAACATTGCTATTGTTATTAAATTTTAAGCCTCTTTAATTTTGTGAAGGCAAAAAGTGGAAACCAAATAAACACATGTACATGTATAGAGAAAATTTAAAAACAATAAAAAAAATTTTTCAGGACCTTCTGGAATGAGGATTTATGAAAGGCCGTGGATGGACATCCACATCCACATCACCTTGGACTTGTGAATTGGCAATTCCTTTGTACTTTGATCTACCTTTCCAATTACTATGCCTTATAAGATAATCCAGAATGTGTTGCATTCTTACAGCACATGGGAAAAGGATTCATTAATAAATGAGATTCATCACTGTCCAGGGGCAGTGTAGGATCAAAATACATTTGCAGGGAGCTGTGGATCCAGCTAGGGCCTCCACCCCTAGTCTCACCTCCCACCCTCTCTTCTACTTGTAATGCATGCTGGAACCCTTCTAAAATGTTCTTAAGTGAGGTTTTATATTTCCTAAAGTGTGACATTTCCTGAATTTTCATTAATTCTGAAGACTTGGAAATTATCACCTAGTGAAATTTGTAAAATCAAAGTAGCCATGTTCTCTTAAGTAAGAACTTTAAAATGCTTAGGGAGCCTGGCAAGCTAATTGCCTTTTCTATATGTTGTTTCTTGCAGAACAGTTGCTATCCAGTACCAGGAAGCATGCCAGAAGGATTTCATCAAATAATAAGCTAATTATTCAGAGATCCATAATGATATCTTCAGAGTCAAGTACAGAGACACCTTTTTGAAATGACTGTACTTGAATAGAGATTTAAAATAGACTATAAGTAGTTTTATAATTTTCAACAATTCTATGTACCATAAATATTTTGTTGGGTAGTACATGGTACTTTTTTTTTTTTTTTTTTTTTTTGCAGTTTTTGGCCGGGGCTAGGTTTGAACTTGCCACCTCCGGATATGGGGCTGGCGCCCTACTCTGTTGAGCCACAAGGGCTGCCCTCCTGGTACTTTTTTATTGTTTCCAATATTTTGACAAATGAAATTTATGAATGACTTATTTAAATGTATTACAAATGCTATTAGTATTGAAATATGCTTATGTTGACCATAATCTTTGACAGCTAACTCTGTTTACTATGACCTGGGTTAAGAAAATAAGTTCAGATATTTTTGTTTCACATCTTCATGCTTATTCAATAATTGAAAAGATGCTTTTGTTCCTTCCAAACCTCATTTGGTACAAGTACTTTGAACATAAAGACATAGCCAGCCAAACCCACACATGTCAGCTAATTTGTTGTCAAAATATTTTCTGGGCTAATTTCAGCTAAAAGACAATATAATTTCTATGTGAATGGTCAGTACAGAATTCCATTAAAAATTGATTATATTATTTGTACTTAATCTACTAATCTTTGTTTCAGCTACCAGTTTAATGTCCAAATACAGTAAGCGATAAATAAACATTTTCTTACTTAGATATCACTGACTATAAGATAATTACTATATTTAATTAGATATTATTTTTGTTCATTTTTTATTAATTTATAAGCACTATGAATAGTTGGGATTAATAATTGGTTCTGTAGCCTTTTCTTTGGACTCATGATACCTAAGGATTTGATTCTTAGAAAATTCAGCTTGTAACTCGAGTGATTATTGGAAGTTTATCTATATAGATGATTTTTATGTTCTCTTTTATTAAGTTTATATAATGACGTGATTGTCATAAGCAACCAGTAATGTAAATAATTATGAAAAGAAGATTTAAAATATAACACATGAATGAGAAATACTTAGGAATTCTGCTTCTAATAACTCAGGAACATGAACATGATGGTATAATTTTTTGATGATATGATATCTAGACATGGTCTTTATAAACTTATAAAATATATGTTTCACACATATATGTTGAGTGTTCACTAAAGGAATCACAAGAATGCTTGAAAATAAAATAAAATAAAGTGATTTCTTGCTTCCAAATTGATATACATGTTTGGGTGAGTGGTGACATTTTTGAAAAGATAATATAATTTTTCCACTCGAAAATGGCGCTTTTGACACTTGACAGGGAAATATGAAAATTCCTTTTGACCTTGGTGAATGGTTGGCAGAGAAGCAAGTGTGTTGTAGATATTTTGTCTCAGGCGAGTAGGTGGGTTTAACAGCTGGAAGGAAGAGGTTAGAGCTCATCACTTGAGCGGAGTAGGAGGAAATTAAAACTCAGAGGTAGGTCTGAACATTTTTTACAGAGAGGAAGATTTAGACAAGTGACCAGATAAAGTTCCAGAAGGATTGTTTAGTGGGTGAAAAACAGCAGAATAATGGGCTATGTATAGGAGAAAGTTCAGTGCGTGTATGTGTTTGAATTGGTAGTTTTTAAATATCAAGTTTTTATAGCTTTACATATTAACATACTATTTTATGTAAAAATAATATTCCTAATAAAATAACAAATTTTCTTAAAATGCAAGTGTTCCCCTACAAAAACCAATAATAGATTTTTTTAAAGTGCAAAAATCTTATGTTTAATGTTATGTGAATAAAGGTTTAATTAACTATGAGCACCGACTTTCTCTCCCTCTCATTCCCTCTGCCTCCTTCTCCCTCTCTCCTTTCACTCCTGTGAGTATATGGGAAATAATAATGAACACTAAACAAGCCCTTTCATTCTTCCAAACCAAATTTCCATAACTCATCATGGCAGTGTACAGTTCAAAAGTCTCTAGAAAGCACTGTTTACAGATTCCTTTTAGTCTCTTGAATGTGATGTGCTTAATTTAAACATGTGGGAAGATGTTCCTGATACTACTAGCACAGTAGATTTGTTAGTGACTTGTTTACTAACAAAGACAATATTATGATCATAATTGTTACAAATAGACAGTTTGCATTTTAAAAAATGCACAATTAAGTTACATAAATTAGAGGAAAATGAGAAAGCCCTATCACACATCTAATATTCAGCTGGACATTTTCTTCTTTCCAATTGGTCAAACGAAAGGAAATAATCCAAGGGATTAACAAAAAATGCTCAGCTTTAAATAATGAAATGACATTATTTGGAATATATGGTTTCTTTACTAAATGAGGAAAACATTATGTCTTTTGAATTATCTAAACAATTCACAGCTGCTTGGTTTTGTTATCATGAATTGGCTTCATAGCTAAACTAATTTTTGAAATCTGCTTTCTGAGATTAGCAATGCCCTCTCCCCTAATTTGAACAAAAAATAATTGGAAAGGCACATGTATTAGCTTCCAGTTTATACAAGTTCATTTATTTGAAATCCCTTGAGCTCCTCCAATTAGAAAACAAGTTTTTGAGTTAATATCCTTCAATTGTTAAAAACTTGCGTCACTGCAAGAGCACAGTGAAACGTAAAGGTCCCAGCACACTGGCAGTTGATTGTGAGGGGATGTGATTGTTCCACATTTAGACTGGAAAGGGTTAGGAACTCTGCTTCCTAATGTGCTTAATGAATGAAAGGAAAATTGGACCCCTGAGCCAGAGTCAATGACCTAAGGGAGTGAAAAATGTTCTCAGGTTAACAAGGGCAACTGTTCCTTGCCATAATTTTCAGTGGAAGTGAATAGCAAAAGGTCCAATGAACCTCTGTCTTGATATTATCTACTTACCCGCTCTTCTTCCAAATAAAAATGAATTAGCATAGATCTGGAGGCCACTAGTGGTGACCATCTTAAACTTTATGTTTTTCCCTTTTGCTACTGATTGACTCGTTCATTAATATTTTAATAATTCATTTTGGTATGTAGAATATAAGTTTACTAAGAAATTTAATGTACCATCTAATACAATTTTAAATTATTAAGGATATAATATGCCTTAGCATAATAGACAAAGTCAGAGCTAATAACATCACAGTGACATAGAAAACGGTGACAAAGATTACACATTCTTTGTAATCTAATTAGTGCAAATGATTACAGAGATTTTTTTTTTCCCCTAAAGGGTGAATTATTTCAAAGTTTTGTTTAGAAATATTTGTTCCTTTTGAATTGAAAGGAATTTTCATAGGCACAGCCAAGGCACCACCCTGCTTTTGTTCATAGATACAAAAATCACTGATTGGCTCTCCATGAGTCATTCCTGGTGAGGAATCTTATCTTAACACCTGCCTTATCTTTAACATCCTTTTCAAATTCTTGTAGAAAAACAATAACCAAGAAGGAAAAAAAAATATTTGGGACAGGTTCCAGTTTTGAAACACCTGCCTTAGAGATAAAGACTGTAATTTAAAGCATTTGTAATGCTTTTACTTTGGGCTTGAATTTGTTCTACATGCTGTGAGCATTTACTGACTTTCTCAAACATGTGCTTGGCCGGTGCCTGCCTTTAGTCTAGTAAATTACAAAATGACAAGATCATCTCTGTTGCCATGGGAAAATCTGTGTAGTAGAAAGTCTGTGATGAGGCTCTAGCTTCATAGTAAATGCATTTTATGAGTTGAAGAAACATTACAAAATCAACTCTAATGAATTAGTCAATAATCCTTTATAACTTAATTTCAGTCTGATAATGATAATCTTCAACTTAAAGTTAAAGAGGATATCCCAGATTAGTGTGACCCTGTGCCAAAATAGAATCTGTTTAAAAAAAAAAAAAAAAAATACAGACAGGAACCACACAGCTGGAAACCAGAAGCACTAGTTTTACTTGGGCTATTATGAAAAGTCAGTTAAATAAATACAAAATATTTACTCTACCTCATTTATTTTTCTCCCAGTATTTAGACATGTCTTATATTGGTGCTTATGAAGAGGTTATTGCAAGAACATAAATTTGTTTTAAAACCGTGAGTTAATTTTCTATGCAAATATCACTAATTATTAAGCAATTATCTAATTTATACTATTATATGAACTGCATTGATTTTTTTGTTTGTTTGCCTTTTTTTTTTTTTTTTTTCATGTGTAAATGCTCTAACACTTACTGGGCAGTCTTGGCCTAAGATTCATTCCAGCTGAAATCCAAGTAACCAGAAACTATTCAGAAGGAAACTGTAAGAAAGGGGTCTAAACAGAATTAACTAGCCTCACAGAGCTTCCTTTGCAAAACCCAATTAACTAAATAATAGAAAATGTCATAACACTTAGAGTATTTAAAACAAACAATAAAAACCCTAACTAGCTTCAGAAGATCCTTCTTATATTTTGCTTTCTAGAAGTCAACTGTCCCTGTTTTGATGAAAGGAATGATAGAGAGGCAAATGAGTTATCAAAGGGCAAAGGGAAGAATGTAAGAGATTGTGGTTTAAAACTGTGGTGGCGCTGAGCATGCTTAAGAATTCCTTTAAAATGACAAGGCTTAGACATTACCAAGCACTGTACTGTTGAAGATGTAGAGAAATTGAATTCCTAGTTCTTTGCTGGAGATATAAAATATTTCAGCCATGTTGGAAAACAGTATGGCAGTTCCTCAGAGGTATAGAGCACTTCCATTCCTAGCTATCCACCTGCTATAGAGTGAATTGTATTTAATTGTGTAATTAAATACAGAGTGTACAAGCTTGAAAGGCAAGGCTGTCTCTTCCTTGATTTCAGAGCATGAAGTTACGTCTTTGGTTTTAGCAGGCAAGATTGCCCAAACTAGGGCTTGAGGGACACTCCCCTGTTGTGGGAATGAAACTAACCCACTCAAGAACCCTGAAGGTGGAGTTGTTATCCCAGTAGACCTGGAAGCAGGGCCTGGAGGGCAGCGCATCTAGTCAAAAAGGATTATTCTCCAGTCTTAAGATCTAATAGAATTTGTTTACTTGGGTTTTGGATTTGCTTGGGACCTACCTATCACCTCTTTTGTCTTTCTGATTTCTCCAATTGGTAAAGGAAATGTCTATCCTATTTCTGTTTCATCAACATATTTAGGTAGCAAGTTATATGTCTGTTTTCAATGGTTCACAACTATAGAGGAAATTTGTCCAAAAAGAATCATACATACCTTGAGTTTCACCCATACCTAATTTAGGCAATGTGTAATTTTGGACTTGAAGTTGATGCTGCAATAAGTTAAGACTTTGGGAGCTATTGAGATGGGATGAATATATTTTTAATGTGAGAAGAACATAACATGTGGGGGTGGAGGGGTGGCAGGTAGGTAACTATTGATCTAGCCTCTCTTTCTATGGCTTTCACTTTGGGGAGTCATTTCAATTAAACAATATCAAGATGAGTGATATTCTGGGATTGGCATTATTTAGAATAATGTTTTTAAGATTCATCTATATTACAGTGTTTTATTCATTTTTGCTGAATAATATTCCATTAAGCAGACATATTATCTTTGTTTCTCCATCCATTGTTTCTACTTTTCGGCTATTATAAATAATGCTGTTATGAACACTCATGAACTACTTAATAGATTTTAGGGGGAATATATAATTAGGAGTGGAATTTCTGGGTCATGTAGTAACTCTATGTTTAGCTTTTTAAAGAAACTCTAAACTGCTTTCCAAAGTAAGTGTACAATTTTTTACCATCTACGAGAGATAAATGAGCACAAAAGCTTTTTACTGTCTTTTTTATATTAACTATCATTGTAGTTGCCAAATTGTATCTTATTATGACTTAGATTTTATTTCCCTAAGACGAATGAAGTTGAGTATCTTTTCATTTGTTTATTTGAAACTTATATGATATATATTCTTAGGGGCAGTGCCTATGGCACAGTGAGTAGGGCGCTGGCCCCATATACTGAGGGTGGCGGGTTCAAACATGGCCCCAGGAAAACCGCAACAAAAAAATAGCTGGGTGTTGTGGCAGCTGCCTGTAGTCCCAGCTACTTGGGAGGCTGAGGCAAGTGGGCAAGTGTCATGGCACTCTACCGAGGGTGACAAAGTGAGACTCTGTCTCTAAAAAGAAACACACACACACACACACACACACATACACACACACACACATATATATATATATATATATATATATATGTATATATATATGGAGAGGGAGAGAGAGAGAGACTGAGACTCTTGGAAGAAAAGTCCATTCAAATTTTTACCCATTTCTATTAAAGATGCTTATCTCTTTATTGGTGAGCCAAATTTTCTAATATTCTGATAAAAGTCCCTTCATGTATTTCTGATTTGCATTTTTTCCTACTCTGTGGATTGTTTTGCATTTTTTGATGGTGTCCCTTGAACACAAAAGATCTCTAATTTAGATTCTTGAATTTGCCTATTTTTTCTTTTGTATTTATGCTTTCATTGTCATATTTAAGATATTAAGGTTTAACTCATGGTCCTTTTTAATTTTTATTGTTTTCTTTCTTCCATAAATATTAGATTTAGTATGATCTTCTTTTTCTAGTTTAGCTGGAAGTTTAGCTTATTGATTTTATATCTCTTTTATATTTTTAGTATAGGACTTTACTATACTTTACTCCCAAACAGTACTTTATACGTGTCTTACAAGTTTGGGTATGTTGTGCTTTTTATTTTCATTCACCTCAAAGTATTTTCTATTTTTGTTTGTGATTCCTTCTTTGATCTATATGTAATGTCCTCAGATTTCACAATTTCTCAAGTTGCCTCATGCTATTGATGTAGACTTTTCTTTATCTGTATAAGTTCAATCCTTTTGGAATTTATAAAGTTTTTTAAAGGGCAAAACATGTTGTATATCTCGTAGAACAACACATGTGCACTAGAGAACAATGGGTATTTGGTTGCCATTGAGCAAAACTTTCACTAGATGAATATTGAGTCTTCTTGGCTTATAGTGCTGTTCATGTTTTTCTCTTTATTTTTTTGTATTTAGCTCACTAATTCTATTCTTTATTGAATGAGATAGCTGTTTTTATTAAAGTCAATCTCTCCCAAATATTGTTGGGAATTTATTCATATGTTTGGAGTCTTGGAAATGTGCAATCATGAAGAATTGACTCTTTTGTCAGAGTAAAATGTTTTACTTTCCATTTAGGAACAAGTTTTGCCTTAAAGTATATTATGTCTCATTTTACTATAAGAATCCAAGCTTTCTTATGGTTACTGTTTGCATCGTTTATATTTTACTATCATTTTACTTTCAACCTATTTTTATCTTCGAACATACTATGCTTTCTTGTAGACAATATATAGTCAGATCTTTTTTTTTTTTTTTTTTAATTTGAGGTTAATGTGAGGGTACAAACAACTAGGTGATAATATTTGAGTATGTTAGGTATTGTCCATCTTTTAGTTGTGTCCTACACCCAAAAGGTACACCTCTGCATTGTGCCCATTAAGTGGAAGTACCTCACTTCCCTTTTCTGCTCCCCTCTCTTCCTTCCCCCAAATTTGAATTGAAATGAGCTTGTCTCTTCTGTGGACATGAATCAGATCATCTACAGGCTTCATACTGGTATTATGTACATTGGATATTTGCTTTTCCACTTTTATGATACTTTACTAAGAAGACTGTGTTGCAGCTTCATTCAGGTTAATACAAAACATGTAAACTCTCCACCTTTTTATGGATGAATAGTATCCCATGGTATACACATACCACAGCTTTTTAATCCATTGAGCTGTGATAAACAATCTAGTGCAAATATCTTTAAAATAAAATGATTTTTTTTTCTGCTGGGTAGATGCTTAGTAGGGGGATTTCAGGGTCAAATGGGAGGTTCTATTTGAGTACCTTAAGGTTTCTCCATACATTTTTCCAAAGAGGGTGTAGTAGCTTGCAGTCCCACCAACAGTATAAAAGTGTTCCCCTCTCTCCACATGCATGCCAGCATCTGCAACTTTGGGACTTCATGGTGTGGGTTAACCATGGTGGGGGTGAAATATATCACCTAACCCCCAATTGTTTTTGATTTGCATTTCTCTGATGATTAGGGACAATGATCATTTTTTCCTGTTTGTTAGCCATTTGTCTTCCTTCAGTTCTACAAGATAGACAAAAAGCTTTTCCCTTTAAAAACAGAAGGTTCTGTTCATGTCTCTTGCCCAATGATAGATTGGATTGTTTGCTTTTTTTGGTGTTGATTAATTTGTCTTCTGTATAGATCCTAATTATCAAACTTTTGTAAGATTCATAATATGCAAATATCTTTTCCCATTCTTAAGGTTGTCTATTTGCTTTGATTGTTGTGTCCTTAACTGTACAGAAGTCTTTCAGTTTAATAAGTCCCCTTTGTTTATTTCAGTTGTTTTACAAAGTCTTCTTCATAAAATCTTTCCCCAGGCTCACATCCGCAAGAGTTTCTCCCACACTTTCTTGTAAGAGTTTTATCATTTCATGCCTTAGATTTAGATCTTTTATCCATCTTGAATCAATTTTTGTATGAGCTGAAGTGTACAGGTCCAGTTTCAGTCTTTTACATGTGGTTATCCAGGTCTCTTAGTATCATTTATTGAGTGGGATTCTGTTCCCCAGTGTAAGCTTTGGTTTATCAACGATCAGATGGCTATAATAGACTAGTTTCATTTCTTAGTGTTTTATTCAGTTCCAAATATCTATGTCTCTATTTTTGTGTCAATATCATACTGTTTTGATCACTGTGAACTTGTAATATAACCTAAAGTCTGTTACAGTGATACCTCCACCTTTATTTTTATTATTTAAAATTGTCTTGGATATACAGTGTTTTATCCTGCTTCCATACAAAATGAAAAACTATTTTATCCAGTTCTTCAAAGTATAATTTTGGTATTTTAATAAGGATTACATTGAATCTGTAGATGGCTTTGGGAAGTATACACATTTTAACAGTGTTGGTTCTTCCCAGCCAGGAGCATGGTGTGTTCTTCCACTTGTTAATGTCTTCTGCTATTTCTTTTCTTAAAGTTTCATAAATCTCTTTGCAGAGGTTCTTTATTTCTTTTGTTATGTATATTCCTACTTATTTCATTGTCTTTGAAGCTACTGTGAAGGAATTGTGTTTTGATTAGTTTCTCAACTTGTTTGTCATTGGCATATACAAAAAATTACTAATTTGTGAACATTGATTTTATACTCTAAGATGTTACTATATTTCTTGACCACTTCCAGGAGTCTTGTGGATGAATCTCTGGTATTCTCTAAGTATAAAATCATATCAGCAAAGAGTGAGAGTTTGACCTCCTCTTCACCCGTTTAGATGCCCTTTATTTCCTTCTCTTGCCTGATTGTGTTGGCTAGAACTTCTAGCACTATGTTGAGTAGCAGTGGTGATAGAGGACAACCTTGTCTGGCTCCTATTCTAAGTGGAAAATATTTCAGTTTTACTCCATTCAGTATAATATTAGTGGTGGGTTTCTCATAGATGGCTTTGGTCAGGTTCTTAAATATGCCACCTATGCCACCTATACCACCTTATTAAGTGTTCTAATTAGAAAAAGATGTTGAATTTTATCAAATTCTTTTTCTGCATCTAGTGAGAGGATCATAGTCTTTGTTTTTGTTTCTGTTGATAAGGTGTATTACGTTTATGGACTTGTGTATGTTAAACAAGCATTTCATCCCTTGGATGAAGCCTATTGGATCATAATGTTTTATTAATTTTCTGAATGATTCTTTTGTTTCAGTTTCATTTATTCCTGATTTAGTTTTGTGTTTTTCTTTTTTTCTGTTAGACTTGGGATTAGATTCTTCTTTGTCCTTTTCATTAAGATGATTCATTAAGTTGTTGATGCATTCTCTTTCTGTTTTCCAGATATAGTATCTAATGTGATAAATTTTCCTTTTAAGATAGCTTTTGCAGTATCCCACAGTTTTTGGTAACTTGTAGTTTCACTGTTGTTATAGTAAAGGAAGTTAATGTTTCCTTGACCCAACTGTCATTCAGCAAAAAGTTATTTAATTTCCATGCCTTTGTGTGGAGATGTTGAAATTGAGTTCCAGCTTTATTGTCTCATTTTCTGAAAAAATACAAGGTATAATTTCAATTCTTTTAATTTTGTCTAGGTTTGATTTTCATCCTAGAATATGAGCTATTTTGGAGCATGTTCCATGGGCTGTCAATAAAAAGGTATGCTGTTGAGAAAAATGTATATTTCTTAGCTTTGGAAAGATGTATTCTGTATGTGTCTATTAACCCCATTTGTTCTAGGGTCACATTTAAGTTCCTTACGTCTTTGTTTAGTTTCTGTTTAGAGGAGCCATCCAGTTCCACCAGAGAGGTCTTAAAGTCCCCCTATTATGGTGTTATGTGATATCTAATTGCTCAGACCAATCAAGGTCTGTTTCATAAACTGGGAGCATTTAAGTTGGGTGCATAAATATTTAGAATTGAAATGTCCTCTTTTATTTTTCCCTTGACCAGAATGAGGTGACTATCTTTGTCTTTCTTAACTTTAATTATTTTAAATCTACTTGTATCTGAAAAAATGATTATGACCCCCTTATTTCTTCTGATTTTCATTTGCCTAAAATACTGTTTTTCATTCCTTTACCCTGGGTCTACTTGTCCTTCAATGCCAGGTGTATCTCCTGGAGACATCATAAAAATGGCTTCTGCTTTTTTATCCAGTCAGCCAGACTTTGTCTCTTCAGTGGGGGATTCAAGTAATTAACATTTATTGAAAGAATTTATAAATGTGGTATAGTTATAGTCATCTTATTTTGTGAAAGTTTGTTACTTAGTTTTATTCTTTGCACCATTGTGAAAGCTAAGTTTTGTCCATTAGTTTCTGGGTATTTACTTTGCTGGTAGTCCATTGTGATGGTCAGTGTGGAGAATAGGCTTATGTATTTCCTGTGGAGCTGGTCTTGTTGTGGTGAATTTCCTCAATATTTGCATATCAGCAAAAGATTAGATTTATCCATCATTTTTGAAGCTTAGTTTAGTAGGATACAGTATTCTGGACTCAAAATTGTTTTGTTTAAGAAGGTTAAAAGTAGATGATCATTCTCTTCTGAATGAAACTTGGAAAGTTTCAGCTGAGAAATCTACTATCACCCTGATGGAGTTGCCCTGATACGTCAGTTGGTGCTTACTCCTGGCTACCTGCAGAATTTTTCTTTCTGTCTTGACTTTGGACAGGTTCACTACAAAGTGTCTTGAAGATGCTATGTTTGTGTTGAGATGATCTGGGGTTCTATATCTCTTTCAAAGAAGTGTTTGGAATCTTTAGTGAGATTTGGAGAAATTTATGATATATAAATTTTATTTATGATATTAAGGTTTATAGTAGGGTTTCCATTCCATTGGGATATTCTTCTTTGCCTTTTAGGATACCTAAAATTTGTATATTTGAATGCTTTCTGAAGTTGTAGAATTCTCTGAGTGAATGTTCAGCTCTCTCTCTTCTTTTCTGCCTTTTTTAACTGCCTATGTGATCTCAAGTGCTTAATTCTCTAGCTCTGAGAGTCTTTCTTTTCCATGGTTTAACTTGTTATTGATACTTTATACTTCATCTTTAAGTTCTCTGATTGATTCCTTCAATTCCTTAAGGTTCACCATATCCTTTATATATCCTTCATACCTTTCATTAATTTTTTGCTCTGCTTTTTCACTTTCTCATTAATTCCCTTCATTGCCTTTGCCATTGATATTTTAATTGCCTGTCTGTCATTCCAATTAATTCTTTATAGGGGGACTCTTCTCTGGAATCTGTCTCATTGTACCTTGGGGATGTTGCTCTGTTTTGGTTTTTCATGTTGCTGGAATTTTTCTGTTGTTTCCTCCTGATATGTGTTTTCTTCTTGCTCACTTCCTTTCCCTATTTTCCTTCTCACTACCTCCTTCACTTTAAATTACCTTGTGTCAGAGTTTATTTATTGAAGTGGCCTTTTCTTATAAGTCCAAAAGGAAAAGAAAGTTAAAGAGCAAGAAGGAAGAAAGAAGAGAAAAAGAAAAAAAAGTGGGAATAGGGTTTGAAAGAAGAGAAAGAATGACAGGAGAAATGTTATTCAGCAGGTTGATATGGCCACACATATAACTCTAAAACTTTGAGAGGCTGGGTTGAATGGGTCCCTCAAAGTCAGCTTACCTATCTGGGAAAAAGCAAGACCCCCACCTCTACCAAATATGGATAAAGAAAACAAAACAAAATTAAAAATTAAAATTTCAGCACTGTGTAGAAGTAGGGACCTGCCAATACCGTCTTTCCAAAGGCCAAATATGGACAGACACACTAGCTGTGAGCTATTTACCTCATTGAGCCAGTTCTATGCTGTGATCCCCCAGCCAGACCAATGCTGTGTCTGCCCCCCAGTATTCAGAGAATAGGAAAAAAAAAAAAAAAAAAAAAAAAAAAAAACATAAAATAAATTAAACGTGTAATTATATAAGATAAAGAAAGGAATGTCTTAACTGTTGTATGAGATATTTATGTGAGAAAGATGAGAAAAGTAGAAAAAGTCCCCCAAAAGAGGGGGAAAAAAAAGGAGGGAAATAAAAAATAAATAGAGAACAAAGGGATTAAAAACCTGAAACAAAAATGGAAGAGCACTTGATATTCAAGAAAAAAAAAAAAATGAAAAAATAAAAATACAAATCACCACCACCCCCACAAAAAAATGTGTTTGTGTGTGTGTGTTGCCTGGACAACAGGTGGTACCGTGATGTTAAGAGACAAAGAACATATGCTCTTTTACTGTAAAAAAATAGGGCCAAAAGTCACTCTCTTAGTTGCAGAGGGAATCAGGCCCTGTTTTCCTGACTTAGTTGCCCTCAATCAAGGCCTGTTGCTTCATCAGCATTCAGTCCCCACAGGATTGGGGTCCTAATGCTCTTGCCAGATTCCTTAGGAGGCATGTCAAGCAGTGCCCCTGAAAATTCCCGGGCCACTCAGCTCACCCCAAGGGTGGATGACTGGGCTCAGCAGGCATGCCAGAACTGGCTGTGCATTAGGACCCTGTGCACTTCTCCCACCCAGCCTTCCCACAATGCCAGTGCCAAACTAGCAGCCATGCCAATGGGAGAGTCACCCCACTGGTATTTAATCCTGGTCACTGGACACTGTTCAAGTCCTTTGAAGGCCACTCCAGTGAGCAGAGCAGTTTTAGCCTCCAAATCAAAAAACTGCAGGATAGCCTTTTCCTGTCCCAGGTCCTTCACAGGCAGGCTATCTGGCCAGTTACCATCTATTCCCAAGCACTGGCCTTCTGTGCTTATTTTCCTCAGCTTGAGACCGCCTTGCTGGTACCTATAGTCCCCCAGTGCTTCACTGTGCCCCACAGTGATGTCCCTGGTTGGGTTCTCCCAGCCAGAGGTGGTTGGAATTTTCTTTCCCCTGCCTTGCTGCAAGTGGCTAGTAACTAGTGAGATCTTTTCTAAAAAAGAATAACTCTAAACCAGTGCTGATTTTCTATTGGAGAATTAGTCTATTTATATTTAATATAGTTACTGATAAAGTTTGTAGCTTCTATTTTTATTTGTTTTCTATAGGTCTCAATTTTGTATTTTGAGTTAAATGAAAATTTATATTTATACTATTAAAATTCTGATTCTTTTTTCACTCTTTTTGACTTATGCTTTCAATGATTTTCCTAGGGATAGAAATTTAACATCTTAACTTAAGTGATCTAGCTTAGACTACTATCAAGTTAATTTTAATATTATAAAAAAGTTTTGCTCCAGTATAGCTCTATTTTCTCCCCTGTCCTTTGTGCTACAATTGTTCTACAAATTATTTCTTTATATATTATAACCTTGCCAACAGTTTCAGAGTCATTGATTTGTGCCTTTGTCTTTCATAGAAGATATTTCAATATGTATGAACTAAAAGATATATATACTCTCATTTAATCTATGTAAACGATGCTTTTATCATTTACTTTTATCACTGCTTTTATTTATGTACATGAAGGAAGTTATTGTCTAGTTAGTATCCTTTTATTTCAAAAACTCCCGTTAGTATTTCTTGTAGGGCAGGTCCAGATGAATTTTTTCAGTTTTGGTAGCTAAAAATATGTTAATTTCACCTTTCTTTTAAAGAGTGCCTTTTGTAGGTACAGAATTATGGCTAACAATGTTTTCCTTTTTTAGGACTTTGAAAAAAATCATCCCAATGCCATTTAGTCTCCACAGTTTCTAATGAAAATCCAGCCATTAAGCATATCAAAGTTTTCTTCTATGTGATAACTCACTTTTTCATTGTCACTTTTAAACATGTCTCTTTTGATTTCTAGACTATCTAGTGTCTAGTTGTATATCTCTTAGAGTTTATCCTACTTGGAGTTTATTAAGACTTGTTAAACCGAATTAACATTTTTCTTCTAAATTTTCAGAAGCTAATGACCACACTTTCTTAAAATATCCCTCCGGACTCTTATTGTCTCTGGTCTCTTTTATAGATTCTAATTATGTGTAAAGTAGACTGAATAATGCCTCCTTAAAAATTTTTATTTCTGGAAGAGGCGGAGTCAGGGCCAACGACCAGACTCTGTGCTCTTCTGTCCAGCTCTGAGTGTTCTTCCCTACTGCTGCTGCTCAGCCGGCTTGGTCCCCTTGGCCCCGCCACTCGTCCACTGCAGTCTCCCTGGCTCAGACATGGCCTCCAGCGCCGCCACCTCCGCAGTGAAGATTGGAAAAATTGGTGGAATAGGCCTGGATGATCCAGAAATTTTAGAAGGAAGAACTGAAAAATATGTGGATACTCCATTTGGCAAGCCATCTGATGCCTTAATTTTGGGGAAGATTAAAAATGTTGATTGCGTTCTGCTTGCAAGGCATAGGAGGCAGCACACCATCATGCCTTCAAAAATCAACTACCAGGCAAACACCTGGGCTTTGAAGGAAGAAGGATGTACACATGACATAGTGACCACAGCGTGTGGCTCCTTGAGGGAGGAGATTCAGCCTCGTGATATCATCATTATTGATCAGTTCATCAACAGGACCAGAGGCCTCAGACCCTCTATGATGGAAGTCATTCCTATACCAGAGGAGTGTGCCACATTCCCATGGCTGAGCCGTTTTGCCCCAAAACAAGAGAGGTCCTCATCGAGACTGCTAAGAAGCTTGGACTCCGGTGTCACTCAAAGGGGACAATGATGACAATTGAAGGACCTCGTGTTAGCTCCCGGGCAGAAAGTTCACACCTGGGGGGGGGGGGGGTGCAGATGTCATCATCAGGGCCAGGGTGGTCGAGGTGGTTGTTGGCACGGGGGCTGGAGTCTGCTATCCACGTGTCGCCTTGGCACGCGCTTTGGGTTGGTGGCAGGCGCCTGTGGACGCCGTGTCACTCAACGGGGACAATGGTGACACTTGAAGGACCTCATTTTAGCTCCTGGGCAAAAAGCCTTGTGTTCCG
>CAUYPK010059268.1:0-25177 GCA_963574355.1 Loris lydekkerianus | reverse complement strand
CCACTTGCCAGTTTTCCACTGTTTTTGTCTTCCTCCTGGGGTCCAGAAGTCCCTTGCTGGCTCCCTGTATCCTCAAAGGGATGATCATAGGCAGATCCCACCAGCCAGAGATGTCTGGAGTCTTGTCTCCCCAGATTCGCCAAGCCCGGTTACAGGGAAGCTGTTACTCAGGCGCCGTCTGCTGCATTTTGATTGCTTGAGCTCTTGCTACTTCTCTCTCTTTTAAGGAAGTAGGAGTCTTGGGGGGTTCGCAGCTGTCAGTTCCAGCATCTTTCACAGTCCTTGTTTTGGAGTAGGTGGTTACCAAGAAATGAGGTGTTGATAGTCTACTACTTCCTTGGCTATTGGGAGAAGCCATGCTGGTAGAGCAGAAACAGAAGACTGGGAGGGTTTATCCATGTGATCATGGATATTGCTGCCATTTGTCAATTAATACAACTTCAGGACAAAATCTACTTTCTCATTTTTAAGATTAGTGTTTTTCCCTTAAAGACCATAGTGAGATTTTAGTCAATAAGTTCTGATACTGACTGGCTAGTTCTAGAAACACAAATAGGGTCAAGAGGGAAAGTTAATCTTAACATTGGGGGGCGGGGGGGAAGTTCCCCTCTCTGAATTATTTTATATATATATGTATTTTTTTTTTAAATATACTATCTGTCAGGGAAAGAGGCAGGGCATGTCCTAAACTTGCTTCTCTCAACAGTTTTTGGTGAGAGAAAGCAAAGCTGAAGGAGTTACCAAGTGAACTGACTTACAAATTGTAAGCTGGAGGTCAAATAATTAAGAGGCAGTGATAAGAAGGACCTTGGTTCTAGGCAAGCAGCTTCATTACTTTGCCTCTACCAATGACTGGATGAAAATAACTGCATTTGAGGCAGAGGCAATATTTTGCTTCTGACATTTTGAAACAATTTGCTCGTAGTTTCTTTCAATCTCCTGTCCCTACCTTTTTTCATGTTATTAGTCTTTGCTCACTGGGCTTTCCTGGGCATGGATCATATAAATGATATCCTTATTAGCTCTATTTTATCTGTAGTTTTGTTCCCAGGCTTTCTCCTTCTGCTACCCTGCTAATAGCTTTTAAATCTTCAGACATTCATCTATATTATTCTATATATATCTATTTATATCTATATATTCTATATATTCATCTATATTATTCAAAATCAAATTTGGAAATTTTACTCAAATTTAATCCATTGTCTCAAATTAAATTGTCCAATATATTTTTTTAATCCAGTAAGAAAAAAATACTTTAAATGGCATGAAGAAAGGGAATGAAGAAATATCTTTTCCATAGGATGACATATAGGTTCAGGCAGTTCATCCAAGCAAAACTCTCATTCTCTCGGCTTCAACTTCCACTCATTTAGTTTCAAGTTGGTACCGAATATATGGAGTAAAGTAAATACTAGTGAAAAAATCATAATGCTGCTTTATGAAGAAGAGCAGTTTTCAGGACAGGAGATAATATTTTAAAGTATAGACAGGAGATTTTTTTCCCCCATTATGAAAATTATGGTTTTAACATGGGAAAGGCCATATAACAGAGCAGAACACACTAGTCTAATTTAATTTTGTTTTGAAAGAAAAACAAGAGTTTTCTAATATCTTCTCCCCGCTTTTCTTAACTATTTATCTGTTACTTTATATGCAGTGTCATAAATTAACCTATTTAATCAGATCAAGACAAAAGATTCATATTCTTGCCCTACCTCACCCTATGATATGTTACCAGGGGCAAGTCACATATCCTGCCTGAATATTAGTTTTCTCTTCTATTTCAATGGTCCCTATGGTCTTTCTAGAATTCACTGCCCATTGAATGCCTGGATATACAAATGGGCAGTGGCCAGATCATACATAGAAATGGAATTCTGATTCATAATCTTTAGCAACCAGCCCAGGAAGCCAACCTACTATCTTTAGCAAGCAGTCCAAGAAGGCAAACAACAACCCCTATATTCATTGGCACAAAAGAGCCAGGACTTGATTAACCACTGACAACTTCTCTAATTTTGCCTCCATTTCCAACTTTGCACCAGCCAAAGCTCCATATGCACCCTTAGCCAATCACATAGGATATTCCACCTCTAGTGAGCCTTCTTCCAGTTTTCTTATACCGACTGCCTCTAATCAAGGAAATACTTTAATTTTTTCCCACTATTCAGCTTTCCCGATCTTCTTCATGCCTTTGAGTCTGCCAGATGCTGATGATGGTGGCTCACTCTCTAGCTATGGAAAGTTTTGAATCAATAGCTTTTGCACATTCATATTTGGATAAGTCATTGTTTATTTTCATGCTATGGGTTAGTTTCTCATACTATCTCCCATGGACTTGTATACTGACTGCACAAATTGCCTCCCCTTCTTCATTATTACTCCTCTAAGCTATCTTCCATACCAGTGACCCAGTGATCCCCATAAATTCCAACTGGCTTACATCAATCCCTGTTTTGACCATCTTAACTGTTCTATCAGCCTCAGAAGGAGGTTTAAAATCTCTAGCTAGACTGATTTGGTCCCTTTGTACCTGTCCAACTTTTTCTTTTAACAGTCAACCCTGTGTTTTTATGGTAACAAAATGTGTCAGTATTCTCAGAATGTGTCCCATTCTTTTCACTTCAATGCTTTTGGACAAGCAAACTTCTCTACCTAAAATATTCATCATCATCTGCATGTGTAGATTCTCATACTCCCTCAAGATATAGTGTAGCCATCATCTCCTCTGTGAATTCTTCCTTAATCTCACCAGTCTGGCCCACCTTCAGTGAAGCACATATTTCCATATTTGATGCAACTTTCTTAGACATCTCCTTATTTATTTGGTTTCTATAGCACTTGCTCCCTATCTGGAATAGTTTATGTACTTAGTAAATGTCAAAAGTATGACTAAATAAATAAATGAATGATTAAAAGAACGAATCTTGACATAATTGAACTACCATATGCTCCTACATTAAGCTCACTGGGCCCAGTTTTCTTCTTTTTTTCAATTAATTTATTTTTAGGGGAGAAGGGCAGCCATCATAATAGGTATCAGAGCAATTATAGTATTTTACCCCTACACTGTGTCCAGTAGAGTAGTAGTTGTGTTATATTCATCTTCTCTCTACTTTTTATGACAATCATGCAGGGTTAGATATTATTTTATCCCATTTACACACAATGAATCTGAAGGTCAAAGGGATTAAACAGTTTGTCCAAGGACAGACACATAGGAGATAATAGGACTGGTATTTGAAAGCAAATCAATCTAAAAATCAACATTAAGATTTTAGGAAGAAAAGAAAATCTAGCTACTTTTTTTTGGAGGGCAAATGGGGGGACAGTGTCTCACTCTATTACCTGGGATAGAGAACAGTGATATATTCATAGCACATTGCAGCCTCCAATTCCCAGGTCAAGCAATCCTACAACCTCAGCTTCCCAAGTAACTGGGACTACAGGTGTGCACCACCATGTTCGGCTAATTTTTCCTATTTTGGGGAAGGGGGAAAGATAGGGTCTAGCTATTGTCCAGGCTGGTCCTGAACTGCTGGCCTGTAGTGATCTTCCCACCTCAGCCTCCTAAAGTGCCGTGCTGGGATTACAGGTGTAAACTGCCATACCTAGCTGAAACTTTAGCTTTCTTTTATTTAAATATAAGAATGATAGATAAAATCTACCATAAACCAAAAATTATATGTTATAAGTCAAGAATCATGGTAGGACTAACTCAGAATTAAGTTGTATGACATTGTAATATATGAAGAAACCTTTATTTAGTCTTTGCCATTGGTTTCTGAGCTAATATTTGGTCTTTGAGCCTAGTTCCTGACACAGCTTCTATGATCTTGGTAATTTCCTAAGTGATAGAAGCATGTAACACAGCTTCTATACCTTTAGAAATTTTAGGAGCAACTTTTCTTCTAATGAGAGAAACTTACTAGGCTCTTGGGTAACCTGATACTGATATTTTTTTATGCTTTCATTTTAAGAGAAAGGCGTTTATTAAACACTTATATAATTTCTGCCTTCCAATATTGACAGTCCCTGATATTTATATGCAGCCTAGAGATGGCTTGAACGATAACAAAATTAAGATGCTGCAAATGCATTAATGGTCTTTACAGCTGCTTAGCATGACTGTTAAAAGAGGGATAAAGGTGAACCCTTTAACCAATTGAAGTAACAACAGAGTAAGCTTCAGATAATTAGGATGAGATTGCATAGGCTGTATTTGAGCCCCTAAGAGAAGTCCAACAATGAAGAAAGAAAAAAAAAAAAAAAAACTGGCAGAAAGGATGAGTTTACATGAAATACATAACTGATTCTTCTTCTTTTCTGCCTTTATTTTCCTCCAAAACAGACCATCTATAACTTAGTGTTCACTGGGAAGAGTCTAACCAAGTGTCAAAAACACCTTAAAACAGAAAACTCGACTCATGGAACCACATATTCTATTTTACCTCCAAATCACAACTCAGAATTTTAGACAATATTTTTTCTATTTTTTTTTTCTTTTTATAGTATATTTTATTTTGTTTTATTGTGAATGGAACAGCCTGATTCTTCAGAATTATATTAGAGAAAATAATTGCACCATGTCCATTTCTTAATGCTCCTGGCAAAGATGTGCTGTATGTGAAGAACTTTCCCTTTCTTTGTTAGGGGGAGTTTCTGCCTTAATTTAGGGGTGCTGGTGACCCTTGGATATCATTTTCTCTGGGTCTGAGAGTGGTCCAATAAGTAAGAGTCTGGAATTGACAAAGAATAGAGAATAGACTTGCATGAAAATTTTTATACCTGAAAATACTATCTTACAATTATAGTGCCAACAATTTCTCTGATGGGACACCAAATTAAGAAGATTCTGAAATTCTTTAAATATCACCAGAGAACATGACCATAACTGCTAAAAACTAGCCAAAAGTGTTCTTCCCTTGTATACTTTACATAAAGATATTTTTGCCTTGGGTAGTATTTTCCTATTATTTTATTTTGGTATCTCCACAGTTAGATAATGAATTCACTGAGGATGGGAATAGTTTCATAAATACGGATGTGTTTTATTTCAGTTAAGACTGTTTTGATCACAAGAAATTGGAACCCATTTGAGATAAAAATAATCATTTTTAAAAGTCTCATTGATGGAGAAAATAAAATAATGGCTCACACAGAGATAGGAAATGAGGTGCATTGAGGCCTCAAGAGAAATTAGAACTGAACATCAAGAATCGAGACCACTCTTTCCAAAATTCCTTGACCCTTTGCCTCCCTTAGTTTTCTGTTCTAGGAGTATCCGCTCCAGTTTCCCTAACTTGACAATGTTCTATTGATTATTTGTATTGCACAGACCCAGATTGCCCTAATTCAACAAGACTTCCTAAGTCCAATATTAAATACCAATTAGTTATTTCAAGTTGCTAATGAAGAAAGTCTTATTTGTCCAGTTCCCCTCTGTGCAGAGCTTGTGTAGCTTGTCCACAGTTGTTCTCTTCAGGTCAATTATAATCACATGGCACTCTGCACTTTTAGTCAAATAATCTGTAACTGGCATCCATCATAATAAAATATGGATGGATGGATAGATGGATGGATGGATGGATGGAAGGAAGGAATAAGGTCATTCAAGTGTAATAGCCAAAGAATACTTGGGACAATTAACATGTGTGCCCAGGTATGCAACACATGACTCTCTAGATTTCTGTGTCATCCTTTAGTGCAGTGGTTCTCAACCTGTGGGGGTTTTCTGCATATCAGATATTTACATTATGATTCATAACATAACTAAATTACAGTTATGAAGTAGGACAAAAATAATTTTTTGACTGGGGGTCACCACAACATGAGGAACTGTATTAAAGGGTCACAGCATTAGGAAGGTTGACAACCACTGCTTTAGTGCTATAATATAAAATTCCCTAATTTTTAAAAGTCAGGGTAAACAGAGAACTTCCTACTGAGGAAAATGTATGCACATTACCCTTTTACATGACTACATACATTTAGGAACCTTACCAATGAAGAACACAGTTTTCTGTCACTCAACGTCCACTAGAAAACACCCTTTTAAATAACAAGATGTATAATTTATGTGATCATTAATTTCTAGCCCAGTAGTTTTAACTTAAAAGACAATTTGTGTATCTGTGCCCTGTATGTATGTGCATGCCTGTTTGCACAGGATAATAGTGTCCTTGATTTTATTTTATATTTATTATACACTAAGTCAATGTTACTAAAATGAGCAAGATTGAAATACAGAAATAATTAAAACCATTACATGCATCAAGGATGATTCATGGCATACTTTTTATTTTGATTTTTTTCCTTCTCTATTTTGAGTCAAGGAGATGAGCTCTGAGAAACACAAGCCAGTGCTGGTTGACAAGACAGGTGAGCTGCAGTGAATCATTGTTTTCATCCTATGTTCTCATCAACAAATCCAGGTTCTCTCTAGAAACTCTATTCAGTTGTGATTCTAGAAAAGAGGAGAGGTATTCCGATGTTTAGCTGACCTTGGATGCTAGCTAAGGAGTATCTAATAAAAGAAAATATGCCAGAGATTGGCCACTCTCTTCCGAGAAAAAAAAAAAAAAAAAATGTCAGGTAACTAAGGTGAAAGGCTCTTTTAACAAGAGCCATTTTTGCAGTTCCCAATTACCCCTTTCTCAGGACTAGCTATCTGCATAACAATAGCAAAAATGTTGTTCTGGATGTTACTTCTTTCAGTTTCTATTAAAATTGTAATAGTGCCTGCTTCCTTTATACATTTCCTTGGGTCTTTCAATCAAAATGTCACTTAGCTGCTGTTCCTAGAGTGCACTTAATATTTTCATTAAAACCAATAAAACCAAGAAATGACAAGGGTGCAGGTGGGTGCAGGCAATTAAACTCCTCCTCTACATATTGTTAAATAGCTGTTGAGGAAAGAAAGAAGCCCCATTGAACACCTGTCCCTACTCTTGTGAATGGCAGCTAGCAGAAATCCACTTAGCTGGCTATTGTCTGCTTATTTTCCTGACAGATAATGTGAAGAAGTAGGCAGTTATGGGGCCAGTAATTCAGAATTAATTTTCCCTTCACAAAAGTGCTGTGGACATTGAGTGCAGTAATGGTGCCTGATCAGGATTCAGGGGGATAAACAAGACAATTTGAGATGATGGCAGTAGATAAAAGCTCTTTAAGGAGCTGTTCCTCTTGCCAGTCTGACCTGTAGGTTTTTGCTGGCACCTTTTATTATTGTTATTTTTTTAATCTGCTTCAAATGGAAATCTGAAGAGTTAACCATGAAAGCATGTGTCTAGTTTGTGTGTGTGTGTGTGTGTATGTGTGTGTGTGGGCGTGCACATGTATGTTTATTCAAAGAGGAGACAACTGAAAGAAGAATCTAAATATTACTCTCCATCTTTTTTCACCATATTAAAAATGCTAGTGGCTGCAAAAGACAGCTGTTAAGTCACACATTGAGATTGTTTACAGAGCTTCCTCCTGTGAGCATCTACCTCAATTGAGAAAATTACCACATTTCCTCTAATGAACCAAGACCTTTTGCTAACCCACCATTATTGCTCATTTCTTTCTCATAGGAAACATCCATCCCTAACATGCACAGCAAAAATTTGTTCTCACCACACTGAATTAAAATTCTTTCTTGCTCTTATTCTTTCTACCTTTTTTCTGCTCCCTTCCCATCCCTTCTTCTCAAGCTCCCTATTTTTCTCTCTGCTTCTAAGTCCCTGTTACTAAATGCTAGCCACCCAACTCATTTCACAGAACAGCTGAAGGAAGATTCTCTGGGGATGAGTTAAAGAGGGGGATTAGATATAACTGTTCTCTGGCCTGACTTCAGGACCCTGTTGGTAGACAAACAGCAGACAGATTTTGTGAATTATCTCCCAGTCACTGATGCAAACCATTCAGAATAAATCAGGATTGAAGACTGATTTCTCCACAATTGCTTTATTTCTCAGATAAAATTTATTGATCTGTTATAGAAAGGAAAAAAATATAATTGAAAGAGAGCAAGCCATGCTAAAATAACAAACATAAAACCTCCTATAAATCCTCTCATTTCAAATATTGGCTTTTTAGGATAGAATACATTCTTAGGGAAATTCATCTTTGTGTAGACTATGTTGTCTGAGAGGAAAATCATGAAACCCAACCATCTTAAGGCCCATCAGTTAGTTATTAAAAGATGGTGACCTTAATTCCCAATCCCCAAATCATGACATATACTTACAAAAGGTTTCATTTTTCCTCTTGCCTTACAAAAGTTCAAAATCTGTTAAATTTTTTTGCACAAAAAACAATTAATCAGCATAAGACCAACCACCTAAATTTATGTCTACCCAGAATATTTGAGTTATAGATTTTCTTCCATTGAGGCCAACTCTACTCATCTCCTAAACTTCTCAACACTATTTTTTCATGCTCATTCATTCTATAAGCATCTTATTTATTCATGTATTTGTTAGTCATCCCTTAATATATGACTGTGATATACATGAGCCTGTGTTGCTACACTACCACTTTTAAATTTACCCCCAAATATATTATTTTAAGAAGTTAAAATTCTGTTTGCTGTAGACAGCAGAGGAAAGTGGATTGATTCCGTACCTATACACATCATAAATTCCTCTTCTTTGCAATGATCCTTGCAGAGCCATAAATGAGCTGGACAATAGCTGTGGAAGAAATCCAGCTCCTGTTAACTGAGCTGCCCTAGAATCCCTGTTCTGTTGGAACTCTATTATCTAGTTCTCCCATTATGCATCATTTCTCTTCTCCCATATCAAAAAGGACTCATAACGATTTTTAAAAGGCACAGCCTATGTCAGTGTTTAGGTGTATCATTTTATTTAGCTGTATAGGTCTTTAAATGTGTACCCATGTAAGTAAAGATATTCCCCAACTTAAATGGTTCAACTTATAATTTTTTTTTTTTTTTTTACCTTACAATGATATGAAAGCAATAGGCATTCAGTAGAAACTGTACTTCATTTTCTTTTCATTTCAAAATATTATGGGGGTATAAGCATTTTTGTTACATCAATGAAGTGAATAATGCTGAAATCGGGGCTTTTAATGTGCGGTCATCAGAGTATCTACATGTAAAAAATAGGTATGATTTTATCCCTTGCTCCCCTTCCAGCCCCCTCTTCTTAGTTTCCATCATCCTTTATACCACTGTAAGACTGTGTGTACACAGCATTTAGGTCCCACTTATTAGTGAGAACATGTGGTATTTATGTTCCATTCCTGGGATACTTTGCTTAGGATAATGTTTTCCAACTCCACCCACATTGCTGCAAGAGGCATTATTTCATTCTTTTTATGGTTGAATAGTACTCCATGGTGTATGTGTATAGATGGATAGATAGATAGATAGATAGATAGATAGATAGATAGATAGATACTGCCTTTTGAGATACGCCTCATACTATATATTTCCTGCTACCTCCACATTGTTTTCTGAAGAGTTTGTGCAAATTTACAGATCTACCAATAGTGTATAAGCATTCCTTTTCATGATATCCATGCCAACATCTACTTTTAAAAAATTTTTTTAATAATGGCTATTCTGATAGGGGCAAGAAGGTATCTCATTGTGGTTTTAATTTACATTTACCTGAGGATTAGTGATATTGAGCAGTTTTTGTTTGTATTCATTATCCATTTGTCTCTCTTCTTTTGAAAAGACTATATTTGTGTCTTCAGACCAATTTTTAATGGAGTTATTTTTTATTGCTGATTTGTTTGTAATCTTTACAGATTGAGGATATTATTAGTTTGTTAATATTTTCTCTCATTCTGTGGGTTGCCTATTTATTCTCCTGATTATTTTCCTTGTTGTTCAGAAACTTTCAAATTCAACTAAGTCCAACTTATTAAATTTTACTGTTATATTTGGCATTTAGGTCTTAGAATTTTAAATTTTGACCTTCTCCTGGGCTAGTGATATGTGGTACAATCATCTCTCATAATGCTGAATGGTGGCAGCATTGAGCTGCTTCTCCCAGTCAGGGTAAACAATCGATACTCAATAATGCTAATTATTAATATGCTAATATAAGTATGCTGAACATGTATAAAGTAAGGTAAACTATTGATAAATAAACCTAATGATATTTAGTATAGTAAATGCATTTTTTACTTAATGATATTTTCAACTTATAATGGCTCTGTCAGGAATTGATGGAATTGACCCCATTATAAGTTGAGAAGCATCTGTACTTTTTTTTTCTTTTTCTTTTTTCTTTTCTTTCTTTCTTTCTTTTTTTTTGAGACAGAATCTGTCTTAGTCACCCTTGGTAGCATGCCATGGAGTCTTAGCTCACAGCAACCTCAAACTCTTGGGCTCAAGTGATCCTCTTCCCTCAGCCTCCCAAGTAGCTGGGTCTACAAGTGCCTGCCACAATGCCCAGATTTTTAGAGACAGGGTCTCGCTCTTGCTCAGGCTACTCTCAAACTCCTGAGCTCAAGCAATCCACCTACCTTGTCCTCCTAGAGGGCTAGGATTACAAGCATGAGCCACCATGCCCAGCCTTAGTATCTGTATTATCTATTTCACTTTTATATAAAGGTCCCAATTGTCAGGTATTTTATATATCAACTAACATAATATTATGAATAATCATATACTAATTAACGAACCTTATGCTTATATGTAATAGTGGGTGATAAAATAGTAGCTGATGATAATGAGTAGTCTAGGTAATATTTGGGTACTGCTTTCAATTATATGTAAGAATATCTAACTTTGCAAAGAATGAGGAAATAGATTCATGACTCAGATAACTTTAAGCATGATAATGTATTCAGGATGTTATTGTCAAATACAATTATGTAAGCATCTAATTTTACATGTCATCAAACTATAAGGATATACATGTATTATAGTAATACTGCATAGTCAGTGGGCTATAACATGAGACAGTCATCACAAAGATAGAGATTATATACCCACACCCTGTGGACAAACACCACACACCACTGATTCATAGATAAAAAATTCTCACACAGCCCTCTAATCCAGCTGACCTATGAATGATGTAACAAAAGTTGAAATGAACAAAATGTCTCTAAATAATTATGGCTATTTGTGATGTTTCTTTCATACTTATTTTAAGAACCTTAAACTTATATGTAAATGAAATGTGGCATACCCAAATTAGAAGGAAATATAGTATGAAGTACGTCTTAAATGGCAGTAACTCTAAGCGTGGTAGCTCTCACTTGTAATTCCACATCTCTGGGAAGCAGAGGTGGGAGGATTGCTTACGCTCAGGAATTCAAGACCAGTCAGTGCAATAGTAAGTTCTCTGTCTTTACTAAAAATAAAGAAAAAAAAATTTAGCCAGGCATTGTGGCAGGTGTCTATAGTCCCAGCTACTCGAGAGGCTGAGCTAGGAAGATCACTGGAACTCAAAACAAAGACCATATGATTATCTCAATAGATACAGAAAAAAATATTGAACAAAATTCAGCACCCTTTTATAATAAAAACCCTTGACAAAGTAGGCATAGAAGGAACATATCTCAAAGTTATAAAAGTCATATATGACAAACCCAAAGCGAACATCATACTGAATGGGGAAAAGTTGATAGCATTCCCTCAAAGAACTAGAACAAGAGAAGGGTGACTGTCGTTACCAGACAACAGTGGCTGGAAGTCCTTTTGATGGACAGTAAGCATTTTCTTCTTCACCCTTAGGGACATTTATGGTTCTTATATTTGGTCACTTAACATACTCTCACATTTCTTATAGGCTTTGTTCATTCTCTTAATTCTTTATTTTTGACAGTTTATTTCAAACAGTTGTCTTTAAGCTTTGAGGGTCTTTCTTCTCCCTCATTTGGTCTATTTTTAAATTTTTCCACTATGTTCTGTATTTCCCTAAATGAATTTTTCTTTTCCAGAAGTTTTATTTTTTTTCCAAATATGTCAATCTCTTTAGTGAATTTTTCATTCATCTCCTGAATTGTTTTCTGGATCAATCGAATTTGTTTTCCATTTTCACTTGGATTTCACTGACCTTCCTTACAATCTATATTTGGAATTTTTTTAATCTGTCATTTCAATATTTTCATTTTGGTTGGTATCTGCTGCTGGAGAGCTGGTGTACCACTTTAGGTGTATTCTTTTTTTCTGATTCTTTGTACTGTCAGAGTTCTTGCACTGATTACTTCCCAAGCAGCTGTGGCTTTTTACTTTCAGTTCTTCTTTTGTTTAGATTGGGATTTTCTTCCCCGCACTTTATTTATAAGGATGTGTCTGTGGCATCCACTGGGTAAGAATTTTTGACTGTGCTTGTGGTTGCTTTTATGGTGATCTAGGTTCTGAATGGATGCCTTGGTTATAGATATCCTTAGTGTGGTGGTTTCCTCAATTGCTAATTGTTTGTAGATTGCAGCAGTGGTGAACTATTTGTGTGGGCAGATTCCCTATCTCTTATTGATGTGGGAGGATGGAAGTGTTTGGAATCCTTTCTTTTTCCAAAGGCCGGTGGTCTTCTTAACAGTGAGAATTATACGGGCATGCCAAGTTTGATTTGGGGACTTGAAAAGAACTAACCACATCCTTTATGATTGAGTCAGCAAATATTGTAAAGAGATATATCAATTAACCTCCCTGTCAGGAGGGGTGTGTGCCAGAAGGAATAGGCTACAGTGTTGTTTCTGAGACCTGTGAGTAGCTCTACCCCCTCAGAAGAAGCACACAAATGCTCCAGGTGGTGGGCGCAACCCTGGAACTTTGAGGTGAGTCTTTATTCTCCACCACAGTACAGGCAGGTGGGAGAGTAAGGCTGGGTGGGCCTGGGTTAGGTGAATCTGCCCTCAAGCTGCACAAATGCTTGAAAAGTAGCTGCCTCAGTAGTGGCAAAAGATCCATACCCAGGAGTCTGGGGAAAGACACCTGGGAGGGACAGAAGTGACTCCACCCAGCCAGAAAGTATACTGGTAGAAGAGATTATCCAAGTTAAAAATAAAGAAAGAAACATTGGACATGAATGGGACTCTCGAACCAATGAGCTTTACAGACATTTAGACAACATTTTTACCCCCAAACTACTGAATATACATTCTTCTCATCAGCACATGAAACATTGTTTGTAACTAAACTTTATCCTGCCTGATAATAAGTTTGTATTTCAAGTTTCATGCTGACTTGACATTTGACTTTGTATTTGCCTTCACCCTTATGGCTAAAAGGTTACCAACTCTGCCATGTCCTATACACAGAGGAAAGATGAACCTTCTCATCCATCACCTGATCTTTCCTACTGGACTTTCTATAAGAATGGAGGAGAGGACACAGGCCATTTCAATAGCTGTAGGATAATGGGGAAAAAAACACAGATTACGGATTTGGAAGTCTGAATTCAAATTCTGGCTCTGCTGTGTATTATTCAGCTGGTGACTTAATTTCTCCTAGCTTCAGTTTCTTTTGTGTAAAACACGAATAATATCACTCCAAGTTGTTGAAGGTATTAATGGAGGTAATAATTAAGACAGCATTTTGTTATTGTACATAGTAAAACAATTTTAAATATATAGTTGCTCACGTGTTATTTCTTTTCCAGGTACCCTGCTTCTTGGCAAGCACTACAGCTATTTGCTGCTGTCTCTGACTTCTTCCTTTTCCAATATTATCCTAATAGGCAGTTTTCTGAGCTCAACCACAACACAGACATTCATTTTGTTTCTAACTTAATGTAAAAGAAATGACTGCTTTTCCAGGCAGCCTACCCTACTTCACCTAAGTCCAGAGGGAAATTTTCTTTATCATGTTTTAATTTCTATCTAAATGTTTTATATCTATTTAGACAAAACATTGCTATGTGAGCATGAAAGGTTGATTCCTCCCTCCATGTAAAGGAAGTTGAATACTTCTTTGAGTTATTGACCAGAGTTGGCTTTTAAGGGTCATCTAAATGGTAAGCTGTGAATTGTAGCCTCCTTGTCTGAGCCCAAAGGCTGGCTGTCTTCTTAAAAGTGGTTAAGTGGAAGTTATTGATGAGAAGTCCAGTGAGATTGGACATCAGGCTTTAATTATACCTTGAAAGGCAAGGAAAACGGAAAATGAAGGCTAATTCAATTGAACAGTTGATCACTAAGCAATAATCACAACAAAAAATATATTTCACCAAAGTGCTGCATACATGGAATATTGGTATCAGTAATTAGATTTATGCTACTCTTCTTAAGATATTTTATTTGGACCAAGAAAGAGATGGATGCTTTATTCAACCTATTTGAAAATGTGTTTGCATGAACCTACAGACATGGAATTTTCTTAAAATGTAAAAGAGTGAATCTAAAGAAACTCACTATTTCAGCCCTCTTAAGGACAATAATTTAGAGTTCTTGGTCAGTATCATCTATATTAAAAATGGGCAGGGTGTGAAGCAGAAAGTCATTGCCTATCAAAAACTCATATTTTAGAAATATAATACCTGCAGTTATTAAACACACTTAAAGTATATTAAAATATACTTAATACAGCAATGTTTATGCAACTTTTTCTGTCAGTTCAGTCTTTTACATTTTGTTCATTGATAAATGAAGATGTGGGCGACTCATCTGTTTCCAGTCTCTGCGATCATCCAGCCAAATGGAACTACTTACATCAAATATAGAAGAATTGTTCTAAAAATCCTCAAAATTCACAAAGCTCTTTGCAAGATTAAAACAAATTTAATATTTTGTATTATATAACAACATTCAAACACTTTTAACCTACCAATTGACAGTGTCTTATGGTTCAACCAATTAGAACCCCACATATTATGTATCAAATTTCTCTAATTTTGGATAGTATTATAATCATGACCTCCATTGTTTAAGGAAACTGTTTCAGGTTGAAAACTCTTATTGGCACTTATCTTTGTTTTTTAAAGGTGAATATTATAAAGCTGCATTAATTCATGTGACTCATCCCCTCCTACTAAAGCAATTTCAAACAAAAAAGCAGTGGCACTAAAAGATGTTAACAGTAGTCATCTCTGTAACTATTGGGTGATTTTTCCTCTTTATACTTTGACATATTTTCTAGATTTCCATGAGGAACAAGTATTTTAAAAACGGAAACATGTTGTCCTTAAAAATTAAAGGACGTTGAATTTTAAATACCACATTAAAATCTGAAGAGAGCAAGCTGTATACTAAATAGGCTCTGTCTTCAGAAAAAAATACTATGAATAATTCTGAAAAGTGAGTTATTACCACCCCCACCCCCAATTTCTCCTCCTGTTGACAAGGAGTCAGGGTAGTTGACACTTCCAGTTTCACTTGAACTGATTTGTGACACTTATTAGTCAACCAATATAGGGAGTCCAACGTGCTTTGGTGGTCTAATGCCACCTCTGGTCACATATTAACCTCATTTTGGCTTAAATACTCCATTTAAACGGGAAAGCCTATCTAGCCGGCAAGGGAATAGCACTCACTTTAAATTGGATATTATTTTGAATTACAGTCAACTCTGTAATTCAGTGTGATATGGCTGCTAAAAAGCCAAGGATCTTAAACTGCATTAATAAAAGTGTAATTTCTGGTTTATGGGAAGTAATCGTCTTTCTTTATTCTGATCAAACCACATCTGGAGTATTATGTTCAATTACGGGTCAACATTTTAAGGACTATGGCAAATTAGAATATGACCCAAAGAGGAAAATCAGAATTGGGAAAGGTCTGAAAGCCACTGTCATTTTGAAGAACAAGAAACAGAATGAGGAATAGGTGGTGCAGAGGACATAACAGCTGGCTTCAAATATTTGAACTAGTTGAATGCAAATGAGAGATGGTATTCTGCCTTATTCACAAGCAACATGAGTATGGGTTTTACATGAATGTGTGAGGATGTTAAAATGGAGCATTTTTTTTTTTAATCTACCTTTTGACTAAGAGCACAAAAAGCTAGGGGTAGACCATTAACTGACAATTACTTTTATATTTCCAAGCCTGACCATCTGAGTTCAACTTGCAAAGTGGGTGGCTCAATATAGTTTAATGGGTTACTGCTGTAATGCCTGGGAGTAAATTTTTTTTTTTTTTTTTTTTTTTTTTTGAGAGAATTGTTGGAAAGCAATGGCATTTCCCCTGCCTTGCAGGAAGGAGAAGAAGGTGTGCCAACCCTTCCCAGGAAACTGAGTGAGACAGTGAAGCAGGTGAAGAGCTTGATTTGTGCCTCTGGAGCACATGGAGCACAGAGACTAATGTCAGACTCACACCAACAAAAGCACAAGGGTGAATGCTGTGGTTAGCTAGCACTTTGACCTCTGACAATGTAGCAAGAGAGGAACAGCTCCAGGAACAGCTGGCTTTTCATGCATGCTGCATAAAGGTGCTGTACCGAGGTGGCAAGTAGAGGCTGAAATACACACTTCTCTCTGACCCATCAGGATGGAGTCACATCTTCCCACTCAAATGGGGTAAATTTTTCTTTGTACAAAGATGCTGTATATGCAGACCATGTATTTTTTAAGGCTGCATCTTCCCAAAGGAGGCATCTTTTCTAATTTGCAGAAGGGCACTATGTGGATTAAAGGTAGCCCTGGCAGGAAGATAAGTATTTCCCATGGGC
Source organism: Loris lydekkerianus (assembly GCA_963574355.1). Taxonomy (NCBI): domain Eukaryota; kingdom Metazoa; phylum Chordata; class Mammalia; order Primates; family Lorisidae; genus Loris; species Loris lydekkerianus. Next base: position 8,598 of record CAUYPK010059268.1, on the reverse strand, counting down.
CAGATGTAGGCCTTACAGAAGAAAAAGCTTAGAGTTATCCCCAAAGGATAACTCTCTCTCCAAGAGAGGAGACAGGAATCCAGGGGAGAACCTGGGCTAGTTGAATCATCAACTATTTGGAGAGCCATATGTCAGAAAAATGATCACTGATGCTAAGGGAGGTTCAGGTAAAAAATCCCCAGGAATGGAACAGTCTCCAATAGTCCTGTGAAAGCCCAATGTAAGAGAATCAGCTGAAATACTCCACAAACCCAGGACCATCACTATCAATCCACAGAGCACTACTTAGGTAAGACCTTACTTGTACCTCTATGCTTCTCCTTCCACCCAATCCAAATCCAAAAGTGTCAGCTGGAGTAGGGGATGGAGGAAGAAAATTGAGAGAAATAAGGAGAAAACAGATCATTCCTTTCCTCCACACTGCAGAATTTCAGAGCTGGAGGAATCTAAGAATTTAGGAGACTAAAGAAGTATTAGTTTCAGTATTCTGAGGACTGCTTGAAAATAGAGATTTTAATTATGCAAATGAGACTTTTGGTGACTAATAATAAGGAGGAGATTTTTTTATTCCTAAGAATCACCAAAACAAAAGTACTGGAGCTTTTTGAAATATTATCCAAGTAGCAGAGGAAGCGCTGTCTCCACAGCACAGGCTGGAAGGTGCAGTGACAGGACGGAGAAATAAAGCTGTTGGTTACACCTGTGGAACATCACACAACAGATACATGCACACACGTGCACACATACTCACTCCATATAAAAGTCATAAAGGCAAAGGTTTCGTTTCAAAATGAAAAATTTCCAATATTAGACTGTCTATCAACCAAATGGGCTGCCTCAAAAATTGTAGCTCCCTCCCCATCAGTGGAGTGTAAGAAGACAATGTCAGGGACACTTGTTCCCTGAGGATGGTTTCATTCTATTTCTGTCACTCAGTGAGAGTCCATGCTAATTGAAGAGATACAGGGAAGAGATAACCTAAAAAAACTAGGAATCTCATATCAATGATGGTGATTTTTATTTTTCAAAGCAGTGAATCTTTCAAGATGCCCAAATGTCCCTCTATGCCTCTCCTGAGCTCCCTCCAGGCACCAATCTGCTCTCCTTAGATTAGGCTGTGGTCATTCAATGTAGGATAACTGTCCCCAAGTTACAAGGCGTGATTCAACTTGTAGATAATAGAGGTATGACCCCAAATGGTGACAAACCAATGAATTCAATTATGCAAATATTTTAAAAGAGTTACTCTTACCAGCTACTATGCTGGCCAAAATTATTCCACAATTTGGTTGAGTCTACATAGCCTAGTTTTCTAGGAAAGTAAAATTAGACAGAGCCATGCAGGGATTGGATCCATTTGCTGCTAAATGCTTTATTCTAGCATTAGATTTGCCTGATCAAATTCATTTTCTAGTATTGAACTTAAGGAGATAATTGGCCTTTAAACCAGAATTCCTAAACTAAAGAAAAGGGAGAAAGGATTTTATAAATTCTGTGTAGATGCTTGGAAAGGGAGCTTATAATACACAGAAACAGAGATAGACATGGATGATTTGATTCTGATAAGTGATCTCCCTGACCAAACTGAGCACATGCACCCAAAAATCTTTATGTCTGATGTCCTAAATTCCTACCAGGAGATGAGTTGGCAATTTAAATAGGATGGCAAAGACTTTGGTCAGAGGCCCAAAATAAATTAGACCATGAATTAGAAATTCATTTATTCAATTTCACTCATTCAATATGCATTCACTTTGCACATTGGCAGGTACTGTGGCAGTTCCTGGGTACAAATTCTTGAGTAAAACACATATCAACCTTGCTATTATAGGGCTTACAGTACTGAGAAAACAATCATCCAACAAGGAACCATAAATGTGATAACAAGGGTAAAAAGAAATTATCATACTAGCTGGCATCAGTTAAAAGCTGGTATGTTCCAAATCTATAACAATATTGGGCACAGATGTGATTAAAAACAAAAAAAACACCAAAGAGAGAAGGGGTGGGGCGGTGAGCCAATCATCTATACACTGCCTTGTTTGGACCACTTTGGCCAGCCCATGAAGAAGTAATACAGTGTTAGTGTTAAAGTTTGTAAAGTGAGATTCACTTCATTATCACATATCTGTACTTTCTTTTATCAAGTCAAGTTTAGGGAACCATTACAACATGTAAGGAGATGTCTAAAAAGCCTCTGTTCCTCCCCTAAAAACCATAGTCAGTGTAAATCCTCACTCATGTTTGGAGAGAAGTAAGTAAAGTCAGAGGAAAAAGGACCTTTGCTATCAAATATGTTGTAATACATTAGTCAGCCTGGGCTGCAGTAACAGAATGCCATAGACTGGATGACTTGAAGACATTGGTTTTCTCTCAGTTCTGTTCCAAGATCAAGGTTCCAGCAGGGTTGGTTTCTGGTGAGGGCTCTTTTCCTGCCTTACAGATGGCTGCCTTCCTATTGTGCTCTCACAGAGTTGAGAGGGAGAACATGCTTTCTCTCTTTCAGTTTCTGTTTCTTTTCTTTTCATTTAATTTCAGATTAGTGTGAGGGTACAAACAATTAAGTTTGCATTTGTTAGGTAAAGTTTAAGTTGTAGTTGACCCCTTCACCTAGGAGGCATGCCATATACCCTTACATTGTTTCCATTAAGTGAGAGCATGCCAATCCCCCTCTCTTCTCCCCTCTGCCCCCTCCTTCTTCTCTCCTTCCCCCTAATTGAATTTCATTGTGTTTTTCTATCATGTGGGAATGTACTTGTTCATCTATTGATTTCATTTCAGTATCGAGTACATTGGATACTTGCTTTTCCATTCTTGTGATACTTTACTAAAGAGAATGTTCTTCAACTACATCCAGGTTAATACAAAAGATGTAAAGTCTCCATCTTTTTTAAAGGCTGAATAGTATTCCATGGTATACACATACCACAGTTTGTTGATCCATTCATGGATTCATGGGCACTTGGGTAGATTACACATCTTGACAATTATGAACTGAGCTGTGATAAACAATCTAATGTAAATGTCCTTTAGGCAAAATGATTGCTTTTACTTCTGGACAGATACCTAGTAATGGGATAGAGGGATCAAATGTAAGGTCTATTTTTAGCTCTTGGAGGATACTCCATACTTTTTTTCATAGAGGCTGTATTGGTTTGCAATTTATTCAACAGTGTAAAAGTGTTCCCCTCTCTCCACATCCACACTAGCTTTGGGACTTTGTAATATGGGCTATTCTCAAAAGGGTTAGGTGATACCTCAGGCAGGGAGGGTGATTTGCATTGGTCTGATAATTAAAGATGATGAACATTTTTTCATGTGTTTTTTGCCATTTGTCTGTTTCCTTTGGAGAAGCTTCTGTTCATGTCTCTTGGCCATTGACAAATGAGATTGTTTGCTCTTTTCTTATTGATTAGTTTGAGTTTCTGTGTAGATTCTAGTTATCAGCCCTTTATCGAATTTCTAGTATGCAGATATCCTCTCCTATTCTGAAGGTTACCTGTTTGCTTTAGTTTTTGTGCCCTTGGCTGTGCAGCTTTTAAGATTGATCATGTTCCATTTATTTGTTTTTGATGATGCTGCATTTGCCCAGGGGGTCTTCTTCATAAAATCTTTTCCCAGGCTGATATTGTCAAGGAGTTTTCCCACACTTCCTTCTACAGTTGTTATCATTTTTTGTCTTAATTTAAATCTTTTACACAGTGTAAGTCAATATTTGTGAATGGTGAGAGGTGCAGGTCCAGTTTCAATCTTCTACAGGTGGCTAACCAATTCTTCCAGAACCATTTATTAAATAGGGACTCTTTTCCCCAGTGTACACTTTTGTTTGCTTTACTGAATGAAGATCAGTTGGTGATATGTGGCTGATTTCATCTCTAGGTTCTCTATTCTATTCCATAGATCGATGTCTCCATTTTTGTGCTGGTACAATGCTGTTTTAGTCACTATTCACTTGTAGTTAAACCTGAAATCTGTTAACATACTTCCAGATTTGTTTTTGTTTCTTAGAATTGTATTGGCTATTCAAGTTTTTTTGTTTGTTTGTTTGTTTGTTTTGTTTTGTTTTTTCCTGGCTGCATATGAATGTACTATTTTTTTCAAGTTCTTCAAAATATGACATTGGTATTTGGATGGGGATTGTATTATATCTGTAGTTTGCTTTGGGTAGTGTGGACATTTTTACAATGTTGATTCTTTCTAGCCAGCAATGAGCATGGTATGTTCTTCCACTTGTTAACATCTTCTGCTATTTCTTTTCTTTCTGTAGAGATTCTTCACATCCTTTGTTAAGTATATTCCTAGGTATTTTGTTTCCTTTGAAGCTACTGTGAAGGGTATTGTGTCTCTGATTTGGTTCTTAGCTTGACTGTTATTGGAGTCTACTGATTTGAGGACAATGATTTTATATCCTGAGATATTACTGTATTTCTTGATCACTTCCAGGAGGCTTGGAGTTATTACTAGTGGCCTGAGTGACAATAGAGTTTCTGTTTAATAATAACAGCAGAAACTGAAGACATCTTCCTTTAAGCGTGATCAGTGTGTGGAAAAGCATTGCTTTCCCCGTGAGGTTGGAGTCATTAATGAGAGTAGTGATCTGGGTAATAGGAACAATTTGGAGGAAGATGTGTTGTCAACCTCTCCTTAAGTACTGGGAAGCTACTTGAAAAGCTTTTGTGACTGGTAAAATCTGGTGTGCACTATACAAAGCTACAGAAAGACCAAGAAAAATTCAAATACTGTGATATTGATCAGTGTGCATGGAAACAATGCAGCATTTGGAGATCAAATAAAGAATTTGTCAGGCATGCTTTTTAAAAGGTTTCTTTAAAATTTGATTTATAATACCACTATAAGAGTCAAAAACAAAAAAAGGAAAATAATTACTTCCTGTCTCATAATTACAACAAACCAATTCAGTATCTCTTTTCTCCTTGTCCATTTGAACAAGTAAATTTCATACACCCCAGTGCAGGAAATAAAGCTAAAAAAACCCAAAAAGTCAGGTTTGGGGACTAGTAAATTAAAGGACATCTATGTATTGTAAAATGATATAATAAAGAATTGTAGCAGTGGAAGCATAGAGCTAAAGGCATGAAAAGCTACTCTAGCTTAATGGAACCATGTAGAAGACTAACTTCAGCTTCTTTTAAACCTTGGGAAATTACTACCCAGGCAAGCAACTCTGTCCTCAGTCAGTACTGGGCTTGTGACAGTGTGTAAGAACCTACTGGATAGCCAGCTGCTTAGCCATCTGTTCTTGGGTCACTATGATGCTACTGCCCATTCAAAAGAACTTTACCAGGCTTCAATAAACTAGTGCTCCACAGCAACACCAAATACTAACAAGTGAAAAAATAGCAGCATAAATTATGATCCTCGTTGGATGATTAGATTTCCTGGTTGTTTGTTTGTTTGTTTGTTTATTTGTTTTTTGCTGTTTTGGCTGGGGCTGTGCTTGAACCTACGACCCCTGGTATATGGGGCCAGCACCCTACTCCTTGAGCCACAGGCACTGCCCTAGATTTCCTGGTTTTGTTTTGTGTTTTCCCTCCATGAGCTTATTACCAATAAATATTATTCTCTGGACTAGATAAATGTTATTTGAGATTTTTGAAGGTACTTCAAGGATTGACACCCCCTGCCTTCACCTGTTTTCCTACTGCACCCCACCCCAAGGGGCTGTTCATGTGTAAGAATCTGTCTCACTTACACATGAACAGCTAGTTGGGTAGGTAGAAAATCTTGGGTTTGTTGGAGAGGTAACCATTATTATTAGAGAAGAGAAGAGTCCATCTGGTGATCTTGCACAACATACGTTCTTTGCAGTAGAAGATAACCACCCATTTTTCTAGGTGGTGTGAATTATAGATCTTGCCTTTTCAATTCCAGGAATAGACAATATGTAATTGATAGATAATCCCATTGTTGTCTTTCAAGATAGAAACTGGGCAGCAGGAATCACCAATGTGTTTGTCAGTTCAGTTCCACAGACCTAATTTGCAAATGGATATCCTTTCTGAAGTAGGTCAACCATTGTTTTTAATTGGAATAGTGTTGTAAATTTCTTGCTCTTCATTTCCTGAGCATTTAAGAGTGTTTCATTTAGCATTTTAGAAACATTCCACCAACGAGCACTAACTTGGCACTATTTTGCAAGACACAAATTTAACCATCTTTGAACCTTGGTTGTCTGGTAGACTGTTGAAAGCTTCACTTTCATCCTCAAGCTTGTTTAGCATGAGAAAGCATTTAGAATCCTAGGCCTGAGCAAATTAGGAAAATATCCAATTACTAGACAAAAGCTATAACCAAGGAGTGTTTACTGGCCAATCCCAACAGGAACCTTTGAGTTTGAGTCAAATGGTAGGAGCTAAGAAAGAGTTAAAAATAAACCTAAAGATTACAGGGGCTGTTGTGTATTCGTGGGAAATTGGGATGAAAACTGGAAAGGAAACTGGATTTAAGAAAGATGAGGTTGGAAACAAGTTCCAAATAATCTAGAGTTATCACCCCCAAAGTAATTGAAGCATATCTTCATTATACCATCCTTATTGAATAAAGGTCCAGTAAGTAGCATTTTCAGGTACAGAGTGAAAGAGAAATGCCTGTCATATGGCAGTGTCTCAGTCTCTTCACTAAAATTTTCAAAAAGCAGACCCTGAAATGAATGTGTAAGTGATTTATTAAGAAAGTGCTCAAAAGAGATATTACTGAGGATATGCAGCAGCAGGACAGAAGAGAAGTCAAAAAATAATATAGTTTGGGGTGATTTCCATACCCAGCCTAATCCCACAGATAGAAAGAAACATACATGACTTCATGGAGTTTGCCCCATGTCAGCAAGTAGATGGACTTTCACAGCTGCCTTCAGCCAGCCACTGGCTGTAGGCTGCCTTTGAAGGGTTGTAAACTCGCAGGCACTTCCATCTGTGTCTGGGGAAGGCTGGTCCAGTGGCTCTAGGACAGTATTCGATGAAATTGGGTGCAAGTAGTGGAATCTGTAGGCACCCACGCTACTTCCTAAGTGTTGTTAGTTATTGAATGCATGATGACTGATGAGTCAGAAAAGCATCAGATCTTCAGACAGCATGCAATGTGGTTAACAGGGAGCAGGCAAGGTTTGGGTAGACAAAGAAAAAAAGAAAAAATATATGAAATGAAGAAGTACAGAGATAAACTTTATATTCCTCAAAATTATGCCAGATCACAAACAAATATACTTGTATCTTCAACAGTAATACAGTATGCTAGTTTCCACCCACCCACCAACTCAAAACCTGTCTTGGATTCCTAGAATTTATTTAGAACAATATTAATATTCTTATAAGAAGCTTTCTCAGACCAAACTCATTTTCTATGTGATTTTTCTCTTCCTTTTTTGTCTTTTCTTGAAGGCTACCCAAAGTACTTCTTATATTGGAAAGAAATAAATTTGTTTCTCTGCTTGGGGCCTCGCATCAACAAACCTCTATAGAATAGAATAAACCATTATTTTCATTCATTCATTCATTTGTTTGTTTACTCATTTGATGCCCAGTATGTATGGAGTCCATACATAAGACAGGAATAAGGAATGAATGAGGAATGTTCCTTCTCTCAAGTAGCTCACAGTAGCAAACTTGTTGGTCATGACATTCTCAGTGACAGGGAAAACTTCACAAACTCTTCAACAAGTTCATTTTATGAATTCTTTCAAAGGAGGCTCATGGCTGTTCGTAAGTCCAGTGCTGTATGTACCTCCAGCCTGTCTGACTACTCTTCATCCTAGCATGATCAAATTACACAGAACTACTCCAGATCCCAATCGTGCCATGCCTTCTCAAATATCTTTATATTTGTACTATTTGCTGTGTTCTTTTACCCAGAATAAATATTACCCCTCTGATTGTTTGGGATTTTTTTGTGTTTCAAGACTCAGTGTAGACTCAGCTAAATATATGTGTAAAATCTTCCCAGGTCACTTTTCATCCCAGGTTAAATTAACCCTTTCTCTGTCATGTCCCAACTGCACCTGTACAAACCTCTCTCTTTGTTCCTAAGAATTTAATGATATTGAAAATGGAAATCCATTTTTATTTGATTTTCCAATTGTCCATTGCTACTATAGAGGAGTACTATTCATTTATGTACATTCACCTTATATACTGCAACCACGCTAAGTGCACATACTATTTTAGGTAAACTTTTTTTTTTTTGTATATTCCTTAGGATTTTCTACATAAATAATCATATTGTCTTCAAATAAAGAATTCTTCTTTCTTTAAAAAAATCAGTTTATTGAGCATGTACTAGGTTGGGATTGTGAGTCATGCTATAAGTAACACAAAATAAATCCTTCATAGACATGGTTCTTCAGGTTGTTATAGTTTAGCTGGAAGTCAGGGTGTGGTGGGTAAAAAGATCATCAGATAGTCTCGGCTTAGTCTCTAACTAATGGATATTAATAATGGGTATTTTTTTTTTTTTAATTTATTTTTTTATTGTGGAGAAGGGGCAGGGAAAGAAGGTGGGGGAAGAGGTGAGTGACAGGGTCGGGCCAGTGGCATGGTACCACATTGGCTGTATCTAGGTAGAGGCAGTTTCAGGCCGGGCCTT
>CAUYPK010059267.1:0-23399 GCA_963574355.1 Loris lydekkerianus | reverse complement strand
GCTATTTCTTTTCTTAGAGTTTCATAGTTCTCTTTGTAGAGATCTTTCACGTTCTTTGTTAGGTATACTCCCAAATATTTCATCTTCTTTGGCACTACTGTGAAAGGAATAGAGTCCTTGACTGTTTGCTCGGCTTGGTTTTTGTTGGTATATCTAAAGGCTACAGATTTGTGGGTGTTGATTGACTGTCCCCCTGACTATTAATCCCTGATTTTTGAAAGTGTATTGATTAGGCATTGCAGATAGTCTGTCCTTTCTGATTATCCAGCCTTACTTTCTTTTTACAGGTTGTCTCGTAAGAATCTTTACTAGTAGAACTCTACATACAACTTTTATTTAGAGTCTATAATAACGGAGACAATTTTTTTTTAAATGACACTTTAAAAGGAAATTCTTAGATATGGCTTTAGAGTTTGTCACTTGCTGGCTGTCAATGAATAACCCATCATTCTTGGTAGCTGGAGTATTAACAGCCCCTGTTGTTGTTAGCACAGGTAGAAAGGTAAGACATAAGCAAAGGGGACACCAAACAGGCTGTGTAACAGAGGGGACACTGAGTAAGAGAGCTCGCTGCAAGGTGAGGGCAGCAGAGTGTCACGAGACAGGAGCAGAGGAAATAAGCAAGCAACATAAACAAGTGAGTTGCAAAAGAAAGGGTCACCACAACCGCCACATGAAACATACCAGGAACAGCACAGGGCACATTGTCCATTGCAGTTTGTCCCTCCTCTGATGGGCTTGGGGCAGCACACCACACCCGGGCCTGACTGTACAGGTGACATTTCCAGCTCCCCCATCCTTCCTTGCCCAACAGCAGGAAGGAGGCAGGATCCCCCTGGGTCAAGAAACAAAAAAGGGAAAGAGACAACCTCATGACGGAGGAGAGGTCAGACGGGGGGAAAGGGATGACACAGAGACCCCAGTGCCCCTCCCCCTGGGACATGAGGCCAGACCGGGGGTGGGGGGGAGAGTGGAAGGGATGACACAGAAACCCCAGTGTCCCTACCCCTGGGACATGAGGCCAGACGGGGGGGGGAGGAGGGGGAGAGTGGAAGGGATGACAACACAGAGACCCCAGTGTCCCTCCCTCCAGGACGTGAGGCCAGACGGGGGGGGGAGGAGGGGGAGAGTGGAAGGGATGACACAGAGACCCCAGTGTCCCTTCCCCTGGGACATGAGGCCAGATGGGGGGGGAGAGAGTGGAAGGGATGACACAGAGACCCCAGTGTCCCTGCCTCAGGACGTGCCTGCTGCCACCCCTTTGGCAGTGTGCTATTGTTTGCTGATGATGACACAGAAGCCCCCAGGCCACAGTCCATTTGGGTGTGTCCCCCCTTTCATCCTCTTTCAAAGTGAACTTTCACTTTAATAAATGTTGCTTCTTGTGGCTTTAAAACCATCTCTTGCTTTCATTCTTCCACTGGGAGAAGATAAGAACGGGGTTCAACATTTGGTAACAGGGCAAACACAGCCTTGCAATTGTTAAAATTTGCATAATTGTAGAGGAAAGAAATATGCTGGCTTGTGTACCCTCTCAGGCACACAAGGGTACACAAAGTTAGGAAAGGTGGGGGAAAAATGCACCTGTTGCCAAGTGCCACAGATTCACTGAAGAACCAGTCAAATTTATCAAGTGTAAAACATAAATGTCTTAACACAATAATGAAGTAAATGAGGTGAAAGCTACATTAATTAGTTTGATGTAAGCATTCCAAACTGTGTAAAAAGACCAACACATTGTACCCCACAAATGTATAAACGTATTCATGATTTATGTGTGCAAGTCTTAATAAAAAGAAAAAAAAAAAGAAAGACAGTGGCAACTTTACATTTATCAATCACAAATGCAAGGCCAGAAGTTAAAGCCAGCGGACTTCCTAGACAGCATCTACGGAAACCCTTATTTTCTCCAGCTGTATGTGAAGGGCAAAGTGAGAACCAGGCTCAAGATTTCATCATGGAGACTGACAGTTCTACCACTTAGTGACTCAGCAGGTAAACTACTGAGGTTGCCTTAGTTTGTTGCTGCTATTACATGGGCTGTCCATAACATTCACGTGCAATTTAAAATAGTTGACTATTTTAAACAGAAACAACACAGGCACTTTATACATAACTTTAAACACAACTACGAAATAAAATAATCGACTATTTTAAATTGCACACGAACTTTATGGGCACCCCGTATAAAACAAATATTTCAGACAGGGTAATTTATAAAGAACATACATATATTTCTCACAGTTCTAGAGGTTGGGAAGTTCCAGGTGAAGATGCCAATGGACTCAGCACGGGCTGAGGACCTTCTTGCTGCGTCCTCACCTGGCAAATGGGTGAACTTTGTCTCCTCAGACGGTGGAAAGGGAAAACGGGGAGGCTGCTCTCGGAAAGCTCTTTTATAAGTGAATTGGCCTCATTTACAAGGTGGAGCCTTCATGGTCTAACCACCACCTCCCAGAGGCTTCACTTTCTAATACACCATCTTGGTGGTGAGGTTTCAGCATATGAATTTTGGAGGGACATCTATATTCCCTGTATTGGAGGGGAAAACAACCTGAAAGGGTATGGAAGGAATCCAATATCGATGATGAGCAATTCATTTGGCAAGTATTTGGCAATCTAAGTGTGCCATTACAATCGTTGTTCAAAAATTCAATATTAAAAAATCAATTATGTCTGTATACTTTAGGAAAAATGATTAATATATATTTTAAATTATATATATATATATATGCATAAACATACATGAACTGTAAAATCTCAGTCCCAGTCATGCCTGTCCTCAACTTTAAACTGTTCAAGGGGTTTCTATCTTATTCAAGATGAAAATTAAAGTCCAGGAAATCACCCCCAGGCTAATCAGTGAATTTCTATGATATCACCTAAAACTTTTCCTCTTACTAATTTCACTCAGGTACTTTGATCTCTGTGTGTCTGCAGAGCAAACTTTTTTTTGTTTGTTCATCTCTGAGCTGCTGGTAGTTGTTTAGGGTTGGCAGTTAGACAGGTGCAGGGTGGATGGGCTCGGGTCAGGCTGGCCTGTGTTGTTATGGGAATAGGGCTAATTGAGACCTCACAGATGCAAGACCTTATAGCTGGGTTGTTTGGGGGGACTTTCTGACATGAACAAACAGACATGGTCATGCTGACTTGAGTTGTTTGGGGAACAACCTGATTAGGATGCAAGGAGGGGCCTCCCAAGAAAGAACAGATGATGTGTCAAGGGGATCTCCATGGACAGACCATTTAGAAAAAGACAGAAAAATCCAGAAAGTGGAGATATTGTCAAGACTTCAATAGAAGGTGTTGGAAGCATGGCACTGTTCAGGTAATAGTGTCCCTAAATGAACTACCCTCATATACATAGTAAAAACCACACCCACCAAAGCCAGGGCAGTTTACAAATACCAGGATAAACCCTGGAAATTGCCTTACAAGGATAGAAAAGGGAAGGTTTCCTAATTGCAGGAATTCTCTATCCCTTTCCAAGAGCAACTATGAATATTCCACTCCCCACTTAATATAAAATTAGGGAATCAGCATCAAACTCAGTGTCTCCTTCCACTTGTGGGGGCAGATCAATTTCTTAACCGGAATTACTATGCTTTTAATCTTTAATAAAACTTTGATCTTTTGCCTTCCCCTGCCTTCAGCTCTCCTTAGCTTTTTGTTCATTGTGAGTGCCTCCAGGACCATTTGCACACACCTTTCTCTTGCCAAGATTTTCAGTTAAGATTCTCCTGTTATTCTACCAATGTTTAATTGGTCTATTAGGTTTCTCACAGTCGGCCAACGGTGTTACACACAATTAAACAAATTTTTCCAATGTTTTGCTCGTTACTGGCCACCCTGACCTCTCTTCATTAGTGACTCTAAGGAAGTTAGTGACCCCCCTCAGAAAAACATTTAATCCATTTATACATTTTCATTTTCTTCATGGCAATATCCTCATAAACTTGGACTAACATGTCTCTGATTTCATTTCCACTTTTACCAAGTTTAACAGCAAATTTAATGTTTGTTCATTGCTCTAATTCAAGTGCCAACATTCTCCAGACAGCACACAAAAACACTTAACAAAACTGAACTCCAGTCAATAAGACACTACCACGTGTTGACACAAACACAGCTGTGAGATGCTGATATGCTGAGGTTATAAAACTTTCCTGAGCTGTTTGTACAGTGCTGCCAATGTAAGAGCAAGGTGCCAAGCTCACAAAGCTGATTTTCAGACCTTATACATCATGAATGCATAAAATACTTGTAGTCACCAGTCTATTTTATTATTTATGACCATAAAATGTGCACAAATCTAGTAGGAAGAGTTAAAGTATATCAAAACTTATGTACACAAACACAGACCATAAATAGTGCTGTTCACAGTTGAGGTAAATATAAACACGAGGGTAAAAATAGAAACTGCAAAGAACAGCCTACAGCATATCTGTGCTGTGCTCTTACTGCTACTATAGTTAGCTCAAGTAGATACCTCCTTAAAACATGGAGTGACCCCAACCATCTCCAAGTGAGCAGTTCGCCTCTCTGGCAAACCGCATATTCTAGTAGGAAGAGGTTCCCCCTGAGCCTCTCGTGTTTGTCATCCTGCGCAGTGCAATACCACATACCTTCCATAGCCCCAGGGCACCCACACGACCTGCCATCAGTGATAGCAGAAGGGATCATCTTAGACTCCCTCTTCCAGTTTCTGGATATTACAGTTTGAATTTGTACAGTTTTCTTGACCTAACAAACAATAAAAGTAAAATAAAATATGAACAAGAAAAACAGTAATAACAGCAATAAACACTTATGACATGCTATCTATATGCCAGGCATTGGGCTAGATGATTTACCTACTTTGAATCTTTTTTTATAAAAATCTAATGGGTAGATGTTATTATTACTCCCAATTTGCTGGTGGAGAAAATGAAAGTCCAGCTGGTTTGTCACCTGTCCACTACCACACAGGTAGTAAGGAAAGTAATTAGCATCCGTATGTGTTCACTTGGGACCCAGCTACTGGGCACTTCCCCACCACACCAGATTGTCTTAATTCGCGCACAACTCAGCATTCAAGTGCTTTTGATTCTAACAATGCCAATAAAGATGTTGATGATAATCAAATTCTGTATTTCATACACTGACCTTAAAATAAATTAGTAATTATTCTTTTGTTTGCTTTTACCCGTGCCCCAAATGTATGGGCCTCTTCAAAAACACATTAAATGAAAAGGAATTGAACATTCTTGTCGTTCATTGTACTTAATTTTTACTTTTAGCCCTATCCTCTCTAATTATTTGATTCTGTTTAGAATTCAGATGTTTATACTGTTAAAGACTTTCAGATTACTGAACAGATTAATATTGTTTATTCAAATATGAACTTCATTTATTCAAGGATTTTTATAATAATTTTTTCATAATTGGCTTAAATAAAAATTTTAGGATGCTTGTGGAAAGAAAAAAAAAAAAAAAGAAGAAGAAAAGAAAGAACAAGGAGCCTGTATAAATAAGCAAGCTTTCATATTCTAGCAAGTAAAAGATCTTATGTGGCACATATCCAGGACTTGGACTTCTTACTCTGACATCTTTTTATTCAGTAAGACTTTTTCTTTTTTTTACTGGAATAGAGTTTCAGAAAGAATAAGTATTTCTTGAAAATGATTCCAGATAGCCTTGGGCTAAATCTTTGACATTCATTTTTAGCTCAGAGTCAAGGTTCTGATGGTCAGATAAAACAGGCCGTGCAGTTCACAACCGATCTCAGGAAGAAATGGGAACAGGAGGGCCCCATAAATTGAACCAAATGAGGCGATTCTTAAAAAATTAAATGGCTCTTGATATCTTTATAAAAAGAAAATGAGGAGCTATTGATACTAATTGGCCGTTTCTCAACAGACAACTGTATCAGAGCCAGAAGAGGACAGAGGATGCACCCTGATCACTGCTGCTCGCAGTGCAGTGCCACCACTTCCTTGGTACCATTTATCAGTGCAGCAAAGCACAAAGTATCTCTATGCTTTGTGAGCAATGCCACATTATCTGTATTTTCTTTTTCTTTCTTTCTTTTTTTTTTTTTTTTTGGCATATAAGAAAATAGAAGCTGTACATGCAAAATAGTCCATGTTTAGAAATGAATCCATAACTGGTGAGATTCTGCTCAAATGTTTCCCTATAAATGTATGCCTTCACATCAAGAGAGAATTGAAGGACCCAAGTACGTTGCTTCCATTCACCACAAAAACGTCAGACTAGTTTCCGATATTTTTTATATAATTTTAATTATATTGGGGATATCTTAGAATAAATAAAATTTATTTTGACTATTGGCTGTTTAGTTTTAGTTTTTTTCTTATTTCTCAGAAGATGGTGGGGGTATAACATGCTTAGTTAGGTACAAAAAAAATGCAGAGCTCAAACCAGGAGTGATAAAACCCAGAAGTAAATGAGGAGAGATGAAGGAGAGGCCTTGAATGGCACGTGAGGCATTGATCACATGCGCCCGTCACTATTGGCTGAAAAAATCCAGGGGTGCTGAGTACAAATATCACTTCAGCTCTGCTGAAGATCACGATTTTTACTTCTTGATCATTCTCAGCTCTCTCTGTAAATTGTTTACTCCTCATATGGACTCAAGTTAGCTGCAGTAGCTACTATATGCACACTTCATATGACGTTCATAAAAGAGAGCTATTAAAAAATCTCTCAAAATCATTCCAACTGGATCATTTCAGGTGCATGTTTAGCAACGTGGTAAAAGAAGTGATGCTGCGCTGGTCAGTTAAGAGCAAGTAGTGTCTCCCTCCTTGGGGCAGTCTACCCCAAGGCCGGGATTGATCCTATGCAAATAAAATGTGAGATAACAGGTGCAGGAGGGAGGTGAGCAGGGAGGTCACCCATGTCCACTAACATCTCAGGGCAAAAAAGAGGAGTCCCTCACATGTCAATGGGAGAATGGCTCTGTGCGATGTAGATTGCAGAATCACAACTTTGCTTCACCATGAAAAACCTGTGAAGGAAAGCCACACGATGTAGATTACAGAATCACAACTTTGGTTCACCATGAAAACCCTGTGAAGGAAAGCCACACTGACTTAGGAGCTCTCCTGTCTGTTTTCTTCCTTTCGTTTTTATTCCCATACAGCCAATGCATCATTGAATCTTATCTATTCTCTCTGTCAGAAGAGGCATAAATTGATGTTAAGCACCTGAGATGTGCTAGATGCTCTTCCAGGACACAGAACACAGATGGGAACACGCAGGCACAGTCTCTGCTCCCGTACTGGCTATATTGATGTTGAGGCATCTTGCTCCCTACCATGGCTCCAGCTCCAGAGTGTTCTGACAATTCTCAGACACCTCTGCTGGCCCTCTCTCCTAAGTCCCATGCCCTTGTAACAACTGCTTGCTTAGGAATTCCTCTTGGGTTTCCTTTTATTATTATTACAATTATTATTATTTTAACACACTTCAGCTGTGTAATAAACTCTTCGTCTTTCTTTGAAAGCTGCTCTTTACCTAGTGTTTCTTACTTTCGTGAATGATATCACAAGCTACCCAGCTTCTCAGGCCCAACCCCGGGCCTTGTGAGCTCTCCTGCCTCCCCCTCCTCCAGCCCTGTCTCCTCTGCACAGCAGCAACGCTGAGTCCGGCACTGTTACTCCAAGGGCAGCATGAGCGCCCCACGGGCCTCATTGCCTCCAGTCTGCCTCCTTCAGTTCTTTATGCACCAGAAAAATGATCTTTCAATTGTGAAGATGGAGTAATTTAACCTCGATGAGTAAAATACAATAGCAAAAATCTGTTTTCTTTATGAAAAATGTCCAGTGTCCTTAAATAGCCCACAAAGTACTCCAGAGCCCAGCTTCACCTTCCTTCTTATCGTCACAGCGTTCACCCCTCTCCCCAGAACTAATTATTACAGATACATGAGTTTTCTTTCTATTGCCCAATAACTTTTCTCCATGCTTTCAAACATTGATATATTTTTTTTCTAGAGTTTTACCTTCCTCTTCAAATAACTAAATCTTTTTGTTATTGTTGTTGTTAAGGTCTTGTTTATTGCAGCTCAATTTACAATCACCAAGATGTGGAAACAGCCTAAATGCCCACAAACCCAGGAATGGATTAACAAGGGGTGGTATAGGTATACCATGGAATACTATTCAGCCATTAATAAAGATGGAGACTTTACCCCTCTTGTATTAACCCGGATGGAGGTGGAACACATAATTCTTAGGAGGATATCACAAGAATGGAGAAGCAAGAATCCAATGCACTCAATACCAATCGGGGGCCAGTAGACTATCCAATACATGCCCACATAAGAGCAAAGCTCAAATCAGTTCAAGGTGGGCGGCAGGGGAAAGAGAGGGGAGGAGAGAGACGGGTGTGTTCCCTCTTAATGGGCACAATGCCAGGGTGTAGGGCACACTTCTTGAGGATACAATTATAAGAGGGACTTTACCTAATTCATTGCAGCCTAATTCTTTGTACCCTCAAATTAACCTGAAACAATAAAAGAAAAATGAATTTGTGTTGCTACAAATGATTTTTAAGTATTTGAAATTTAGCACCCCTAAATTTAAAGACTTTCAGCTTTGTGACAGTCCTACTAATAAAGGAGAGTTTTATAAAAAGGAAAAAAAAAAAGAGGAGGAAAAATTCTCATGCTATGTAGAACATGGGCATTTAAAATACTAGCATCAGGGACTTAGGCCCTCTCAGCCCTCATTAACTGCAAAGTTGGTCACAGCTATTCTCAGTCGCATGAGGCAAAATACCTCCAGGAGAATATTCATAGTTAGTGTGAGACAGATGTAAGACTGGGAAAATAGAATCTCCAAATTGGGCTGTCAAAATATGGCTTTTCAAATGGGTAGTAATTCTATGTATTCTCTCTCCCTGCGTGACAAAGGATATCTCAAAAAAGAGTGTGACATGGCTCTCTTAACAAAGCTAATCTGTGTTCTTCTGCTACAATTATGGGGACTTTCACTCATGCCATTCTTTATAAATTCTTGTCAAAGTATCTTTCAATAAGAATTCAAAGAGACAGGCACAGCCCCTCATTTGCCGTTTGTCACTTACATTACTTTTGATGTGCAAATGTTCTGATACTCCAGGTTATGTCATTTCCAAAGCTATTCCTAAATATTCAGAAAAATAAATGAAACTTTGGAAGTTTCACAAAGTTCACATTACGAGCAATCAGAGTAAGAGTCACCAATCAAGGATGATGTGTCACTGACCCAACCGAATCCCTTTTGGTCCCAAATACCATTTCTCCGCTAGCAAGTTATAACTTCTGCTAAAGCACGGTCCTGTTTTTGTAATGCTGTTTTCAAGTATAAGAACCCTGGAGTGGAAAAAGATGCAGTCTATAGAATAAGAAGTTTATTATTATATTATCAACTTATTAGTGCAGCTGAGCCCAACAAGCAGAAGAGGCCTCTGAAATTTGAAGAAGCAGCTAAAAATGGGGCAGGAAATGCATCAGTGGTAATGAGCAGAAAACGTGTTTTGCCTACATGGCATTCTTCTAAGTGTTGGCCTGGATACCTCAAGAGAAATACTGGAGAGAAAAATGCTGCTAATTTTAAGACATTCATATTTTAGTGAGGAGGGTGGGGGGGTGCGGGAGACAATGGCAGTCATTATTCAAACACAGTTCCCAGTCCGCATTACCCCGAGTGTCTAAGTCTCCAGCAGAAAACGTGCAGTCTTATTGGCTTGAAGAACCAGTAGACATGGTTTAACGGTTTAAATTTTTTTTTAATCACAGAAAGAGAACGTTGCTTAATTACCCCTCACTTTCCTGTGGCCTGTCACTATAATGAATTCCATTTTTACTGAGGGTCTGTATTTAAACTGCAAACCCATCAGATTATGTACACTGATGTGAACTGTGAACAATGCCAAAGTGTGTGAGCCAGATGGATGTTAGCGATGGACATGAATATATCATTGAGTCCTCTGTTCACAGTATATAATGGTGTCTTTTTGGGGTAACATTAAATTTCCTCTGACGTACATAGGGAACAATTTAAACAAGTTTGAATTTCAGGTTTGTACGTGGACTAACAGACAGTAAGTCCAAACTGTTCTGCTTCATAGAAAAGTATCAATTTATTATCAAATACATTTTTTCAACATTCTACATAGGTGAGGCAATAAGTAAAACAAGAAAAATTATAAGCAGAATTTTTTGGCTATGTCTGTAAAACATAAAAGAAAAAGCTATTTTATAGGGAGTTTTTTGTTTTGTTTTGTTTTGTTTTTTGGGGGAGTTTTTTGTTTGTTTGTTTATATTTGATGCTATTAATTGCCACATAGTTGTTTAGATCACCACACAGTTGATTTGGTTCAGCCCCTGTTATATTTAGAACTAAAAAGTAGCAAAGGTGGAATTTCGAAAAATGCAAGTACGTAGTTACATCAACGAGGTACGGTCTCCGTCATTTCAGATAGCCATTATTTTAGATGTGGGACACAACTACACGAGGGACTAACAAATTCCAATATCATGAACTGGTTTTGTACCTCCACATTAACCCAAAAGAAAAAAGTCATTGTTGTGTTGTTTTTTTGTAAACATGCTATTGTGCCTTCAAATTGCAAATTTCAAAGGAGAAACCCTTCCCTAGTTAACTTACTAAAACTTCATGAAATAAGAATTTAGAAACTCAAGTTTTTAAAGTACTTAAATGGGTGCAAAACCAGTAAGAAGATAAGAGGCTTCCCTCTTGAGGAAGTTTCCTATATGGAAGAAATTTCTAAAAAGAAAAAAAAATTATCCTATTTAATAACTATTTAAGTAAGTTTAATCATTTTATCATTATGAATGCATTTACATCAGCTGGATAAGCAACACCTAAACATTTTCTAATGCACCATCCCTTACAAGGATTTAGAAAAATGTTTATGAGACATTTTATTCCTTATGCCAGCAGCTAAAAGATTTTAGAAGCAGCTGGAGGTATACAGAGCCTGAACTGAAGACATTATTGGAGGACCTGGAAATTGGAGGAATTTCTTCCTTCTAAGCTACTAAATGCTACTTTCTCACAAATAAATGTTGAGATACCTTTACCTGCATCACTCAACTGTTCAGTCTTAGTTGCTAAATAATTTTGTAATAATTAATTGTCAACATTTTCTCAAACAGGCAGATCTGAAATTAAAAAAAAAAAAAAAAAACAGAAGGATGAAACAGAAGCTGGCAGAAAGATCTTAATTAAGAAATTAATACCAAAGAGCAGATTTTTTCCCTCAACTTAAATGTTTGCTCTGTAGCCAGATTATCCCTGTTTTATCTTCAGTTAATTTATCTAATTTTTGTGTCTGTACAGGCTCGTGCAGACACACAAACACACATAAAAAGAACAATTTCTTTAAAGATAATAGCTAAGATATAAAAAATTAATTTGCAAACCAGGTTAACTATCCAAATATTCTTTTGAACATACTACATTTTTTTTCTTTACAAACATGCCCTTTCAGAAAATGAAAAGCTTCAAAGTATGGAGTTCACAATAAACCTCATTCCTGAAAGAAGAATTTCTATATTTTCCCATTGAGCTACTTTTATCCTGTAAAGGGAATTATTTTATATTTCTTCACTATATTCAATTGATTTTCTATTTTCTATACTGAACACAGGAACATAAAAGGAAATGTAATTGCTTTATTCTTGTTTCTTACCCTATTCTTCATGTATACCCGATGTATGATGTTCTATAAATTTATATTTTCCTTAAGTAATATCTACAATTATATCACTAAAATACTTATTAGATAACAACATATTATCATGAATATTATCAGTCCAATATTATTCACAATATCCAAATATCTTTCAGGATAGAAAGAAAAATTTATCACAATGAAGATATATACAGCATATTCTGCTTGGACAGATTTTGTTAATCTGTTAGTAACAGTTGTATTTGGTTGGTTCTTAATGAGGAATGAAGAAAGAGAAAACCAGCAACATGACACAACCATAATAAGGTATAATAATATTAGTTTTCTTTTTTTGTTATATCATAAATTAGCTCTCCTGGTATTTAACAACATATTACATGATCAACTTGCATAATGAAAGGCTGCAGTCTTCTAAAAATCTGATATAAATTCACTGGATATGTTATCTTATTTAGCAGTTTATTTTAAACTAAATTATTTTATCTTTACTTAAATGAAATCTTTTATACTAAACATGTTTTACATAAATTATTTTGAACAATAAAGTAATTTTATTTCCATGAGCACAAAATTCTGAAATAATAAAATTTTAAATAAATGTCATACAGAAATGTGAATCACCTGGGGTCTCCTCTGTAATGATCAGACCGGTTCTGTTTTGAACTTTTCACTTCCATCCTCCTACTGTTAAATCCTTGCCATGTGCACAAGAGGGAATTACTATATGCCTTTTGCAAAAATGGCAATTCAGGGAAGAAATCATCCACAATAACAATTAAACATGGGTGTGTTTGGATCCACAGGGATTAATAATAATAATAAATCTATAGGATAATTTGACAGTTGTATTTGTTTTCAGTCACATATTTTGACTGCCCAGTTCCTCCAATTAAAAGAAACTTTCATATCAACTTTATAGCAGTATTATTTTAAAGTAAATTTATAGACCAAATTAGTTCTATAAATTTTTAGTAAATCTGTTTTTTTTTTTCTTGTATAAATTTAGGATGCTTTTTCAAAAAAAAATAATAATAATAATGAACTGTATACATAGCCATACAGAGAAAATAATCTCAAGCAATACCCACATTTGCCTGGAATATTCTGTCCCAGAATCTGTTTCTTCTTTAATAAAGCAAAGTCTGTAATTTTTAATAAATTATGTCTTGTTGAAAGACATACTGGTTGAAAAGAAACTGGTTTTATTCAAATGTAAAATGTAAAATTAGGAGTGCCATAACATTTTGTCATAAGACAATGAGTAGTAGAAGGTAAAACGCTTCAAATAGCTCAGTATAGGGCACTCTATGGCGGCCTGGACATATTGCCCAGCCTTCTCTTTTGGGCGCTATCCAAACTAGCGGCTTTTTGGAGCACATGGCAAATGGGCAAGAGCAACATACTAAAGTGATAATTATGCTGCCTCCAAGATCCACAGGGTCTGCTAACCATTGTGTCTATACTGGTTATAGGAAGGGATCGATGCAAAAATATCTCTCGCTTGAGAAGGGATATTCTGACCTATACCGTGCCCCTGAACCCCTAGGTATGCCACAGGCCTAGGCGGCCTCTGAATTTTTCATAACGTTTTCATTATACTCTAGATTTCATAATTTTTCATAATGTTTTCATTGCACTACACTTATTACACTTATTTATAATAAGTCTAGAGCAGTAGTTGCTATTTCTTGTGCACTAAGACTGATCATCACAATGTCATTCTAATGAGCCAGCGTGTTATCTATGGAAAGGGAAGGCAATCCGAAGGCCTGCAAACCAAATTATGACGTAGGGCCAGAGAACTGCTATACCCATGAAGTAGGACAGTAAAGGGGTATTGTGTCCTTGACTGCTGAAAGAACAACGATTCTAGTTGTCTTTACTCACCGGTATGGAGAAAACAGCATTTGTCAGATACCAGGAAGGTGTGTAATTAGCTCAAGTTAAGAAACTACATCTGGAGTAGTATCTACCATGGAAATTACAATGTAATTAAATTTATGATGATCCACTGTCATACTCCAGCACTCAGCTGTCCTCTGTTCAGGCCAAATAGGCAAACTGAATGGGGATATGGTAGGAATCACCACCCCTGCATCTGTCACAGATCAGGTAGTTGCAGGTAGCTGGTTTGGTATCTAGACATAAAGTGAAATGAAAGAACTAAATCTAAATACATCAAAAGTGATATTAAATACTAATGAAGTATACATGCAAATTAAATATGTATAGGCTTCCCTAATGAATTAAAGTGCAAGTATAAACTTTATACTGTGTATAAGAAATTCCACTTGAAATCCAAAAACAATGTAGATAAATGAAAACGATAGCAAGCAAACAAAGACTATGTGAAGATTGGAATGGCTACATTAATCTCAGAAAAATCAGAGTTCCAGACAAGGAATATGGAGATTATGTACTCCACTGGTGATCAAAAGGGAAACTTGATATATTCACTATACTTATAAAATATTTGAGACAGCTGTCAATCAAAATTATTCTCAATTAGAATATAGTTGACCAGGAAATATACACTAAGATAGACCTTATTTGGGGCCAAAAGACAAATGTGCCTGAGGCCTAGTGCAACTTCCTGAGCCTGACTAGAAGTAGATCCATCGAGCTACTTCCGCGTAGCAACGACTCAGCAAGGCCCGGCCTGAAACTGCCTCTACCTAGATACAGCCAGTGTGGTACCATGCCACTGGCCCGACCCTGCCACGCATCTCTTCCTCCGCCTTCTTTCCCCACCCCTTCTCCACAATAAAAAAATAAATAAATAAATATTTAAAAAAAAAAAAAGAAAGCCAGTCAGAAAATGTACCTATATATACATATATACATGTGAGTGAGTGTGTTTGTGTGTGTGTGTGTGTGTGTGTCACATATACTCATATACACACATCCTATTTATTTATATATGTGATGTCTGTGCGTGATATATGTGTGTGTGTGTTCCGTATCTCTGGAAAACCCTAATATAGATACATCGGGTCTCTCTGAATTATTTCTTAATTTCTTGCAATCACATACGAATTACAATTCATATGTAATTCTCACAATTATATATGAATTTACAACTATCTTAAAGGAAAATGTTTAATTTAAAAAAAAATTCTTACTTGGGTCTTTTCCTCTGCCAGAAGCTCTGGTCCTTTTTTACTCCTTTTGTATTTCTTTCTGTCTAATGAATCCATCTTACCAACTGTGAGGGGGGTTGGGTGGGACAAAACCCAGAAATTCTCCTGAGCACTTCTCCACTTTCATCCACATTTAAGTTTTGATTAGTTAGAGCTAGGCAATGAGCATGTTCTCTGTGCACACACAGCATCCACACCGAGAAAGGCTTCATGCTAAGTTTGGTATTCTGCTGCTGTTCTCTTGACATTGCCAATATTCCTTGAACAAGATGCCCTACATTTTTATTGTGTGTTGGGCTCCAAAAATTATACAGCCAGTCTTGGCAACAGATAATCAAAAAATTCACAGGTACTCATTATTTTTCTAGTAAGTGTTAAATACATTTACCTGTGAGAAATACAAGCTCAAAATCACACATATATATTATTAATGCATATATATACACCCACAAATACATACACAACTAAATATCATATATATAAAATTTTAATGTGAAACCAAGGCTATTGTTAATATTTTGCCAGATTTGGAATGTATTATTTGACCTTTCACAATAAAAAATGCAATTATTTTTAATTCTTCCTTTCATAAATGCTTTGTATGTTTTGGAAATGTTTGTGAAGAAATGATACTGTACAGATGTTTGCTTTTTTGACATAAACCATTCTATATTTAAGTTTCTATGAAATCTCATCATAAATCATAAAATTGTGGTGGTTAGATAAGTGAACAATAAATGCAGTCAAAAAGGGAAGATTATGATTACATAACTTGAAAAGGTGAACAGAATACAAAATGAACATTGAACTTTAAAAATTTAGCCAAAGTAGAGGTACTGTCCTTTCCTAATTATTTCTTTTCTTTCTCCTCTTCCTCCTCCTCATCCAAATACAGGTACACAGATTTGTGTACATTATTCCTCATCCTCTTCCTGCTCCTTCTCTCCCTTTTGTATACTTTCGTATTTTTTGTACTGTCAGTGTCATATATGATTTGAAAAAAAAACCCAAAACTGTAGAACTGAATTGGATCGGTGAAGTATGCACTGAAGTTTCTAACTTCACCACAATCCAATAAATCATGGTAACAAAATTGTACCTTTACTGCACAAATATATACAAATAAAATATAAATGGAATCAAATCAAATTAAATAAAAAGCCTATAGGAAGACCAGGTGCAGTGGTTCATGCTTGTAATCCTAACTGAGGTGGGAGAATCACTTGAGCTCTGGAGCCCGAGACCGGCCTGAGCAAGACTGAGACCTCATCTGTACTAAAAATACAAAAATTAGCTGGGCATTTTTGTGGATGCCCACAGGAGGCTGAGGCAGGAGAATCACTTGAACCCAGGGATTGCTGGGTTGAGGTTGCTCCAATAACACAGCACTGTAGCACCAGAGTAAACTCTGTCTCAAAAAAGAAAAAAAAAAAGTGTAAAAAATACATGCTATTCCACCATCTGCTTCATGTTTAAGGGAATAAAATATGTTTCCTTTTTATTAAAATTTGTCTTATTAAAACACAACTGCATTTCTATTGCAATTAATTAAGACTTAGAGAACCTTTTTAATCGTAAAAAAAATGTAAATGCCTCTTTTGTCAAAAATTGTTTGTAGAATCTGATTTCTGTGAGAATCAGGGACAATTGGAGTTGGTGGATGGATGTACAGATTTAAATCTTGTACATTTCTTCCATGTTATTTGGTGAGTTTTTAATTACATTTGTCTGATGATTTGTTAGGCTGTTTTTTGTTTTATTTTTAGAGAAAAGGGTTTCCCTGTGATGTTCAGGCTGAACTCAAACTCCTGGGCCTTGAGCAATCCCCCTGCCTTGGTCTCCCAAGTGGTGGGACCACAGGCATGTGTATAGCCATAACTCAGGCTGTTATTAGTCAGGATTCTGTAGGTTCCAAGTGATGGCAACACCTTACACTAGTTCAGTGTTCCTTAAAGCTGATTGCATTTTTTACTTACTGGAGGAGCTTTTTTAAAAATACAGATGCCCAAGTTACGATGTTTAACATAGAAACTCTGGAAACAGATTCCAGATGATTCTGATGCAAAATTAACTATTTCCTGTGCTAACAATACTGCATTGGAATTTCTTCCCATAATGACTAAATTATCTAGGTGTATATATAGTTGATTTCGGACCTAACTAGATTCAAGACCCTAATCATGATATTAGAATATTTTATTATATCGTTTTTCATGACTCATTTCCTTCTGGGTGTTCACTACCTTCTTTTCTGTGAGTAAGTTCCTCCACATGACTGGAGAAGGTGACTGTAGTCAAATGTATTTCACAGTGACCCTTTCTCCTAATAACTTTCCTGGTTTGTAAGATGGAGTCAGTGATTTGACTGCACATGAGTCAAACCCACATGAATTGCATGAAGCGAGAGAAAGAGGATTCTTACAGAGACAGGAACATTAGACCAACTTTTACATATTCTTCTTCTCGGTTGGTTGGTCAGTTGTTAAGTAGTCAAGCTAAGTGCCCTATAGAAGAAGCAAATTAACCTAAATTTTAAAACCTAAGCTATAAAAGCTATATCCCAATCTATTTTCTTCACTCCTGCATTCTCCCACAAATTATATTTTGAACAGAAAGTTTTCCATCTCTTAAATAAATCTTTAAAAATACTGAGAGTATAGGGGCAGCACCTGTGGCTCAGAGGAGTAGGGCGCCAGCCCCATATGACAGAAGTGGCAGGTTCAAACCCAGCTCTGGCCAAAATTTGCAAGAAAAGAAAGAAAAAAAGAAAAAAAAATACTGAGAGTACCATCTCCTCAATTCTTCATACATATTTCTGATTATATTTCACATGCAAGAGAAAAAAATAGCTACAAATATAGAGCAGAATGGTCTATTGAGAGTTGGTTTCAGAATTTCTGCTGAGAACACTAAAAGCATTATCTCGTCTAACTGTGATGAGATTCTTAAAATGGCTCTAACAAAGTACCATAAAATGAGTGGCTGAAAACAACAAAAATTTACTGTACTACAGTTCTGTAAGCTACAAGATCAAATTCAAGTTATCAGTGGGGCCATGCATGTGCCCCATCTATAATATCTGTGGAGGAATTCTTTCTTGCCTCTTCATAGCTTTTGTCATTTGCCTGGCAAGTTTTGTTGTTCCTTGAAGCTACATAAGTCTGTAAGTCTTATTTGTCAAATGGTATATCCCTTATGTGTATCCTGGTTTTCAAAGACCACCTTCTTATAAAGATTCAGTCATATTGGATTAGGGGCTCACCCTACTCTGGTATGATCTCTCCTGAACTACTTATATCTACAACAATTTTGTTTTCAAATAAGGTCATATTCTATAGTACTGGGAGTTAGAACCTCAATATATCATTCTAGTTGAAATGTCCTTGTGGTAAAATGATTTTTTTTTTATTCTGTGTAGATACCTAGTAATGGGATTGTGGGATCAAATGTAAGGTCTACTTTTAGCTCTTTGAGGATTCTCCATGCTTCTTTCCAAAAAGGCTGAATTAGTTTGCAGTCCCACCACCAGTGTAAAAGTGTTCCCTTCTCTCCACACCCATGTCAGCATATGCAGCTTTGGGACTTTGTGATGTGGGCTAATCTCTCTGGGGTTAGAGGATATCTCAGGGTGGTTTTGATTTGCATTTCTCTGATGATTAAGGACAATGAGCATTTTTGCATGTTTGTTGGCCATTCATCTGTCTTCTGCAGAGAAGGCTCTGTTCATGTCCAAGAAGTGGAATCAACTCAAGTACCCATCAACACATGAAGGGCTTAATAAATGGTGGTATATACCATACTATTCAGCCATAAAAAGATGGAGACTTTACAGCTTTTGTATTAACCTGGATGGAGTTGAATAACATTCTTTTTAGCAAAGTATCACAAGAATGGAAAAACAAGTACCCAAGATACTCAACACTATTATAAAGTCAATAGATAAACAACTACATACCAACTCAAGGGAAAAACACAAGTAAATTCAAGTGGGGGGAGGAGGGAGGAAAATAAGGGGAGAGAAAGGGGGGGTGGCATGCTCTCACCTAATGGGTACAACGTAAGTGTAAACAGCACACCTCCTGGTGAAGGGCTGAACTATAGCTTGACTTTGCCTAAACAAAGGCATACAATGTAACCTGATCATGTGTATCCTCATATTAATCTGAAATTAAAAAAAAAAAAAACTAGAACAAAAATAACTTCAGTATATCATTTTTAGGGGGACACAATTCAACCAAAGCACTGTGAGGTTTTAACTCATATGCTATAGATGAATGAATGTGTCTATGTTGATTCAATGCCATAGTATCACATTAACAGAGCCAGGATTCTAACAAAATTCCATCTACTCCTGAAATATGCACACAGACAAGTTAGTCACTTCAGTTTCTGCAGCAGGTAACAGGTTTCCATTACCTGAGTAGGATGTAACTGCCAAAATGAGTATAAGGAAAATCTTTGAAACAAGAATATTTTTATGACAAAGGAGATTGTCTCTGTTTAGAACCTAGCACATGGCATTTTCCAGAGCAAGTAATAGATATTTTGGATGAATATGTTAGCTAAGTTGAAAGTAAAATCTGGTGCAAATACCGTCACCATATAGGTTATCCACTAATGATGCACAGTTATCCATATATTCGTTTGCCCATATAAAACATCGTGAGGGTTTATAATAATTATTGCAAAAACTCTAGAACTTTGAAGAGTTCTTATTCATATTGCCATTCTGAACATAATTATTACGATCACTCTGTTATAATTTCCTTATAGAAAGAAATGTTAGTTCTCATTTCAAAAAGCACAAATAGAAAAGAACTTAATTGCTTTCACTGGACTAATTGTCAAAGTTGAAATTGCTAGCCTTAGAATAGCTTGGCTACTTCATAACATGTGGATGAAAGACAAAATAAGCTAAACAAATTCTACCCATTTTAGAATATGTTACAGTTTTATTTTTCCCATTGTCTTTTAGGCATATAAATAGGGTCTTAAATTAAGTGAACATTTTTAAGTTAACAAGAAAAAATAAGTAAGTAAATATGAATTTTCTATTCATGGAAATGGACTAAATTATCAGGTTTTTTAAATTAGTTGTTGGGTTTCCCACTGAACAAGTTACTATATGGGTAACGAGTAAAGGGTTTGAATAATAACAGAACAGACAGATTTATGCTGAAAGGCAATGAAGATTAAAAACTTTAGGACACATTGTGCTGGAATAGAAAATACCATCTCTAGAACAGAGATGCAAATTTAGTTCCTTTGAAGACGCGGCAGGAAGTAAACCATGGATTAGAAAGAGGGGGAGGAAGAAAGAAATATGGAAATATGAAAAGGTGAACATGTGAGATAAACTTCTTGATGAACTAAAGTGAAAGCTCCTTCTAATTCCAATAAAATTTGTTTTCCACCCCTAAAATGTCAAGCTAGAGAAAACACAAAGCAGCTTTGAAGATCCTAATTAGATTCCATCATGGACCAGTTTGAACTACCATCTTTAGAACTCTACATTCAACTGCTTCAATATATAACGACAAAAACACAACAACACAATAGTAACAACTCGCATGTTCTTCATAGCACTTCAAGTCTTCCACACTAACGTCACTAAGAGTAAGAAACTCATATTTACTCATTCTTTATTCACCCTGGCCTATTCCCATTTCTGATACCAAAGTAATAAGGCAAAATGTCTCAAATGCCTACACATTCACAATACCCAGGGATTTAACTTTTAATTGTGAAATAAATAAAAGCCAATCTATTCATCTATTTATCCATTCATGCCTCTGGAAGGTTTTGTTTTTGTTCTTAACAGTCCTCAGGTGCTTTCACATCAATGTTGTGTTATTAGTCACCTTTGCCATTCCAGAAGTTGGGGGCAGGAAAAATTAGGCAGCAAACTCACCAATGCTAGGTTAATGAAAGGTTATTTTATAATATAAATCCAATGCTAGATAAAAGATAGATACAATTTTAACACAGCAATCTACGAAGTGAGACTAAAAATGAAAAGAGATAAAGGAGAGAATCAAGCTTTTGAATGAACCTAAAGAGGGCTGTTGGAAAGGGTGAAATGAAGTAGATTGCATTTCTGGGCTTTTTTTTTTTTTTTTTTTTCACTCAGCAAATAAATGGAAAGGTTCTTCTAAGATAAAAGAAGGAGCTATGGGTATCAACTGCTACAGATATGTGAAAAGAAAGAAACATTGAGGACAGACAATTTTTTATAAAATTTAATGGACTGGGAGGAGTAAAGAAGCTGACATTTAAAAAGACAAGTGATCCATGAGGCCTGCCCTCCAGATGCTCCTAAGATTTGGACATTCAGATTTTGTTCCTTTGTATGGTGCAGAGAAAATAATTACCTAGACTCTTGATACATAGAGAATGATTTAAAAACCACCAAGTTCAATGGCAATAAAGACTCACTGGTTCTGTCCAGAATTTGCAAACAAGAATCTGCATTTTCAGAAGATTCCTAAGTGGTTCCATTGTCCATCGAACTTTGAACATTGATCTATCCTATAGACCATTGTTTTTCAACCTTTTTTATCTCACGGCATGCTTGAACCAATAAACTTCCACAGCACGTTTAGATTATGTTGACAAAAAGAGAGAGAGAGTAAAAAGAAAAAATATACTTCCTATGCTTTGAACATCTTTTGAAAATAATTTAATTAATGGTCTTTAAAAATGTCCACAGCAGGTCATTCCACCACGCCCAGCCATGGCCAGCATGCCACTGTCCCCGGTGGCAGGCTTGTCCCTGCACCTGAGCGGTCTCCAGCTCAGTCCCCACTCACCCAGAATGGAAATCCCACTAACTCACTACCCAGCCTCTAGGGCAGTCTTGGTGGTGGAGAACTGCATCAACTATCAGCAAGAGACCCCCCACAAGCTGTTCCTGCTGCAGACAGTAAAGCAAGCTAGCATGGAGGATATTCCAGGAAGAGGGCACAAGTATCACCTTAAATTTTCCGTGGAAGAAATTATCCAAAAACAAGTTACAGTGAACTACACTGCTGACGTACTTTACCCTCCCATGGGCCAAGAAACTGCACCAGAAGTCACCTTCACATTGGAAGGAGGTAGTAGCAAGAACCCCGATGAAGAAGACAACACATTTTATCAAAGACTCAAGTCCACAAAGGAACCTCTAGAAGCCCCAAATATTCCAGACAGTTTTGGAAATATGTCTCCAGAAATGAATCCAGTTCGACACTTAGCCTGGGTTGCCTGTGGTTATATAATATGGCAGAATTCTCCTGAAAACACATGGTATAAAATGGTAAAAATTCAAACTGTCAAGTGAGTGCAAAGAAATAATGACTTTATTGAATTAGACTATACCATTTTACTTCACGAAATAGCCTCTCAGGAGATTATTCCCTGGAAAATGCAAGTTCTGTGGCATCCACCTTATGGCACCAAAGTAAAACATAATAACCATCTGCCAAAGGAAGCACAGCTGGAATAAGCCATGCAGCTGACCGTGGGAGGAAGTGCAAACATGCCCATTCACTACATGTGTGCCAGTTTCAAGTGGGAGCTAGCTTAAGGGGCAAACAAATCCCAAGGTGCCACTTTGTAGAAATGTCTTGATGACAGTATAGAACTACATAGATTCCGTAATACAAAGTGCCACTACGTAACAATGTCTTTATAGTAGGAATAGTGCTATGTATATCCCATAATAAAAAGTTTCAATTTCAGCTCAAAAAAATGTTCACAGCACACCTAAGGCTCTGCCGGCACCCCAGTGTGCATTGGTTGGAAATCTCTGCTATCGAGTGTGAAGCCTTGGCCCAAACCACAGTCTCGCTGACTCTCCCCCCCCATTTTATCTCTGACTGTGGGCAGAAGACAAGCATCTGGCCTGGATGAGAGCGGTTTCACATGAACAGTACCCGAGAGAAGCCCACGCGGGGAAAGAGAACTGGCAGCTCGTGAACTTTCACCCTTTCTCAGAATTCTTAAAAACTTTAGAGAGCTGTCCTTTCAAGACACATTTTCTCTCCGCTGCAGTTGAGTCTTTGTAGTCCGACTTGTGAGAGGATGTCAGAGACTCCCTCGGAGGAGTCAATTTCCCTGCTTAGCCTTCTACTTCATCAGAGGGACCTGGAAACCACAGAAGACGGGCAGTGACTTGCCACTGACCACACGACCCCTCAGGAAAATCGCCTTCTTCTTGTACTTCCGAGTGGAATTTGCATTTCTAAAGTCTGACTAGGACAGCATTGAATATACCGAGAAGATTCTTCCCAGAAACAAAACACTTCTCTGTCCTTTTTTTTTTTTCTTTTTTAAATAGGGTACACATTGTTTTTCACCCTACCTTCTTCCCCTGCTACCCTTATTTACCCTTCACCTTTGGGCCCTGTATCCCAAAAAAAAGGTTAGAGGCAGTTAAATCAGGTCGAGGTCCAATATCACTGCCTCATTAACCAAGAATCTAACTATTATTCTTCACCGCCCTCCATAGCACCAATGACGGGTAAGATTGAAACTAGACCCACACCTTTCACCATTAACTAAGATAGACTCTCA
>CAUYPK010059266.1:0-24114 GCA_963574355.1 Loris lydekkerianus | reverse complement strand
GATCTTTGAGGGATGCAACTTCTTTTCTCAGTGATTCAAAATCTTTGGTCATTTGCTCTTTGAATCCATTGAATTCTTGAGATATCCTTTGGAATTCTAATTCGATCTTATTTGCTATCCAGATCCTGAATTCAATTTCTGACATCTCAGCTATTTGTTTGTGCATGGGGTCTTGTGCTGTTTCTGCGCCATTGATCCTTGGGGGAGTTGATCTACTCTGATTACTCATATTGCCAGAGTTTTTCTGTTGATTTCACCTCTTGATTTCTTTTCACCATTGCGTCTGGCCGTCCTCAGATTTGGGGAGGTGTCTCTCCAAGATCAGACCCCAGCAGGATCACTCTATTGTTGCTGGATCTTTGTAGGGAGTGACGCTGTGTAGCTCCTCTGGGGCTGCTCTAGATAGGGAGTTCTGGTTGTAGAAGCAGCTCCGGTGTGCGATGCACCCGGATTCAGCAACAGGGCTGGGGGTGGTGCACACGGTTCTCTGTGCCTGGTGCCCAGTGACTTTGGCACAGAGAATCCAAGGCTCTAGTTGTCTCTGGCCAGGAGAAGGGCTCTGCGCAGAGGCAGGGAGGGCTCCAGAGGGTATGCAACTACCAGAGTCCCTGTTCAGATGGATGAGCTAGTTTGGAGGCTGGGAGGACACTGGAGGGGGGACGCAGGGTTGTGTACCTCCCCCAGTTCCTGATTAGGAAATGTGGAGCCCTGGTGGGTGCAGGTCACCGGTTGGGGGTCGGTGCACAGCTCTTATGGAGGTCTGGGTGGCGCCAAGCCCAGGAGTTTGAGGTTGCTATGAGCTGTGACGTCAGGGCACCTTACCCAAGGCAACAGCATAAGGCTCCAATGTGCCAAAACCATCTCACTCTGCCCCTAAGGATTAGGGCTGTGAGGCAGTTCAGTCCCCGCCTTTAAGCTACAGTCACTAGGTTACTTTGTCTCGCCTGTTCCTTGCTTTTGGACCCTGAGGGCGGAGCTGGCTGTAGCAGTTTTTTCACACAATGGCTTTCACTGAGCCCAACTCAGTGGCTCATTTTGGGGCCCCAGACATTGCCCAAAGTTCTCCACACTTTTTCTCAAGCTCTCCCCCAGGCAGCTCAACTGAGCGCCAAGACCAAAAAACCCCCAAAAGTTCAGAAGTAAGGCCTTTCCAGTTTGCAGTCTCACTGCTGCTTGTACTCATGGTTGCCGGCGTGATTAGGTCGGTTGAACACACGCAGCCACTTGCCAGTTTTTCACTGTTTTTGTCCTCCTCCTGGGGTCCAGAAGTCCCTTGCTGGCTCCCTGTATCCTCAAAAGGATGATCATAGGCAGATCCCACCTGCCAGAGATATCTGGAGTCTTGTGTCCCCAGACTCGCTGTGCCCAGTGGCAGGGAAGCTGGTACTCAGCTGCCATCTTTAATCCAATATCTTGTTGAGTATTTTAGCATCTACATTCATTAGTGATATTGGTCTATAATTTCTTTTTCTTGTTGGGTCTTTCCCTGGTTTGGGGATCAAGGTGATGTTTGCTTCGTAGAATGTATTGGGTAATATGCCTCCTTTTTCTATATTTTGGAAGAGGTTTAGTAGTATAGGTACTAGTTCTTTAAATGTTTGGTAGAATTCTGATGTAAAGCCATCTGGTCCTGGGCTTTTCTTGTTAGGGAGATTTAGTATAGTTGATGCTATTTCAGAACTTGATATAGGCCTGTTCAACATTTCCACTTAGTTCTGGGTAAGTCTTGGTAGGTGGTGTGCTTCCAGGTATTGGTCATTTTCTTTCAGGTTTTCATATTTGTGAGAGTAGAGTTTCTTGTAGTATTCATTAAGTTTTTTTTTGAGTTTCTGAGGGGTCTGTTGTTATTTCATCACTACCATTTCTGATGGTTGAAATTAGATATTTGACTCTTTTTTTCCTGGGTAGGTTGGCTAAAGGTTTATCTATTTTATTGATCTTTTCACAAAACCAACTTTTGGATTTATTGATATGTTGTATAGTTCTTTTGTTTTCATTTTCATTTAATTCTGCTCTGATTTTGGTTATTTCTTTTCTTCTGCTTGGTTTGAGGTTGAAGTGTTCTTCTTTCTTCAGTTGCTTGAGATGTTCCATTAAGTTATTAACTTCCTCTCTTCCCATTTACTTGAGGAAGTCTTGCAGTGCTATAAATTTCCCTCTTAGGACTGCCTTTGCAGTATCCCAGAGGTTCTGGTAGTTCATGTCTTGACTGTTTTATTGTTCCAAAAATTTGGTGATTTCCTTCTTAATCTCGTCTATAACCCATGTATCCTTCATCATAAAGTTATTAATCTTACATTTTTTTGTATGGGTATGTGAGTTTCTGTTGTTATTGAGTTCAACTTTTATTCCATGGTGGTTTGAGAAGATGCACGGAATAATTTCTATTTTTTTTTTAAATTTGCTGTGGTTAGTTTTGTGTCCTAGAATGTGGTCTATTTTGGAGTATGTTTATGGGCTGCTGAGAAGAATGTGTATTCAGTTTTGTTGGGATGAAATGTCCTGTAGATGTCTGTTAAGTCCAGATGTTGAATGGTTGAGCTTAGATCTAAAGTTTCTTTGGTTAGCTTCTTTTTGGAGGACTGCTAAACAGGTGTTGAAATCTCCAAGTACTATGGAAGTGGAGGAAATCGAGTTGCTCATGTCTGTTAGACTTTCTCTTATAAATTGAGGTGTGTTGTGCTTGGGTGCATAAATATTAATAATTGAGATCTCATCTTATTGAGTATTACCTTTAAGAATTATGAAGTGTCCATCATTTTCCTTGATTATTTTGGTTGGTTTAATGCCTATCGTGTCTGTGAACAGGATTGCAATGCCTGCTTTTTTCTGCTTTCCATTTGTCTGGAATATAGATGACCAGCACTTCACCTTGAGTCTATATTTGTCTTTTAATGTAAGATGCAATTCTTGGATGTAACAGACATCTGGCTTGAGTTTTTGTATCCAGTCTGCCAAGCTGTGCCTTTTTAGAGGGCGGTTTAAACCATTCACATTAATTGAGAATATTGATAAGCCTTTCGAGAGTCGGGTGGACATTTTTAATCCTTTTGCGACTGTGGAAGTTGGAATTTGATCAAAATGTTTTGGGTGGGTTTACTTTTGTTTTGGAGAATTACGCTGGTCTTTATGGAGGATAGGTCTAAAAATGTCCTGGAGAGCTGGTTTAGTTATGGCAAATTTCTTCAACATGTGAATGTCATTGAAGTATTTAATTTCTCCATCATAAATGAAGCTCAGTTTAGCTTGGAACATGATTCTGTTTTGAAAGTTACTTTTTTTTATGAAATTTTAAGTCGATGAACATCCTCATCTAGTTTGAAAGTTTTCAGCAGAGAGATCTGCAGTTATTCTAATATTCTTACCATTGTAGGTAATGGTTTTCTTTTATCTGGCAGCTTTCAGAATTTTCTTCTTCATATTAACTTTAGTGAAATTGATTATGATGAGTCTGGGGGATGTCTTATTTGGGTTGAGTCATGCTGGAGTTCTGAAACTGTCTGCTATCTGAATTTCAGAATTTCTTGGCATGTCGTAAAAGTTCTCCTTCATAATCTTATGGAGAAGAGACTCTGTGCCTTGTGAAACCTGTTTGCCACTTTTGGGGATCCCTGTAAGATGAATATTGGTTTTCTTCGAATTATCCCAGACCTCTCTGAGAGAGTGGATTGTTTTTGCATTCCATTTCACTTCTTTTTTGAGGGTTTGGGAGCATTCGAAAGCTTTGTCTTCAATGTCAGATATCATTTCTTCTGCTTGTTCCATTCTGTTACTGAGGGATTCTACTGTGTTTCTCAGATCTTTGAGTGAAGCAACTTCTTGTCTCATGTGTCAAAATATTTGTTCATTTGGTGTTTGAATCTGTTCAATTCTTTTTTTTTTAATTTTATTTATTTATTTTTTTCATTTCTTTACTGTTTATTGTTGGGGATTCATTGGGGGTACAATAAACCAGGTTGCACTGATTGTGTTTTTTAGGTAAAGTCCCGCTTACAATAGTGTCTTGCGCCCAATAGGTGTGGCACACACCAAAGCTCCCTTCCCTCCCTTCTTCCCTCTCTTTGTTCTTCCTTTCTGATTTCATTTCATCTTTTTCTTTTTTTCTTTTTTTTTTAAAGAAGGAATTAAGATTTATTGAATAAAGCAGCCGCTTACATAGCGTGTGGGAAAGAGGCGGGGAAAGAAGGCGGGGGATTAGGTGTGTGACAGGTTTGGGCCAATGGCATGGTACCACCTTGGCTGTATCTAGGTAGAGGCAGTTTCAGGCCGGGCCTTGCTGAGTCATTGATACGCAGAAGTAGCTCGATGGATCTACTTCTAGTCAGGCTCCGGAAGTTGCAGTAGACCTAAGGCACATGGCAGGGCCCAACAATTCCCTCTTTTGTTTTTTGTATGGCGGAAAAACATAGCCCCTGTCTTAGGTTGCCTGCTCTTGCAGTTTCAGTCTTACCTGTCATGGGGATACAAATATCAATGGTTTGGTCCCTGTCTTAGGTTGACTGAACGCAGAGTGATCTTACCCATCTTTGGGTACTATGAATGTAATCCACCGTGCAGCCTCTCCATATCCTGTCTTAGGTTGTCCCAGTTTTTTCCAAATCTCCTCCTCTGGGCAATGTGTGAGACAGAGATGGAGATGAAACAATTATGCAAATGGTTATGTCACTCGGACAGGGATCAATGAAATGCAAGGTGGGTGCCAGGTGCTCTGGAGAGCACAGCAGAGGGACGCATCTGGTCATTGTGGGGGGCCTCTCTGAAGAAGGGACACTTAAACCGTGACAAGAGAAAAGGGGGAGGAGTTCAGGTGAGATAGGGCCCTCAGGGAGAGAAGGCCCTGTGGCAGAAAGGAGGAAGTGAACGCCCTGTGGAACACAGAGCCAGGGCAGAGAGCTGGGATGTGTCTGAAGAGGCAGGCGGCGCTGGTCAGGAGGCATCTTTGGCACGTGGTCATTTGGGCCTTTACTTTGAGTGCAATGGCCAGTGTCAAAGTGTTTCCAACAAGGGGGTGACCGGATCAGACTCATATTCAATCACTGTGGCTGAATGTGAAGGGCAGCCTGGATGGGATGAGAGTGGGCTTGGTTTTTACTGGGAGGACCAAGCATTGGAGGGGTTAAATTTCTACATAGTGAGAGTTGAGGTATGGGCCTTTTAAAAGGCTCCCCTGGTTAGCATTCTTGGTTAAGCTTTAGCCTAATAAGGTGTCCATTTCTGTCCATCCCCTCTGCATGAAGGCTGTTAATCCTTGATTTTAGTTACAAAGATCCAGGGCAATTCACTCAACCTGGCCTGAGATTCCAATTCTGTGCCGTCCTGTCTTTGTGGTGTGAACAAGTCTCTCAATTCCTCATTAAAATGGGCAAAATTACACTTGCCACAATGGGTGTGTTGGGAGGATTAAATCAAATAATGAAGCCCTCCCAGCAAAACTGATAAGGTGAGCAAATTGAAACTTGCAGGGTTGAATCAGAAAGGACGCTGTGGACTGTGTTTCTTGGAAGTGAAATAATGGACCATAACAGTCTGTCTCAAAGCTTTCGTAGTGACCCACGTAAAGGTCTGTCCTGATGCAACACAACAAATGCTAGTTTCACACTATTCTTCAGATGAATCATTCTTTAATGAGAACTAGTCTCTTGAAGTCAAGGCTCTATCCCACAGGAGCGTGTAGAAAGCAACGATGTGAGATGTGGGAAACCACGACCTTTACCTTCAGTCTTAACAGCTTCACTGGGGCGCTGAGAACCAAAACAATGGACCATTTCAAGGAATCTGAATAAAAGATACTGAATACATATAGTAGTTATACATTGAAGGATTACAGTAGTTTCTGTTCCTGTATAAACTTGTTTCCCAGATTCATGAATACGTGTTTAAAAAAGCAACAAATGTCATCAAAATCTTGAATAGGGAAATGGTCCCTAAATGTGGTAAGATTGGGCCCCATATTTGAACTTGTCTGGACTGTATGTTTAACTGCATGTATGTGTATCATTGATTCCACATACATTAATTATCTCTTATGCTGCTGATACAATACTAGGTGTTACTTGCTGGTGTCACAGACTTGGCCCCTGTGTCTGTTTCTTGCCCAGGAGACTGTAGTCTTTCTGATTCAATCCCTTAGAAACCAAACTGGGTTTTCAGTTTCACCCAGTGTTTTAATTGTTGCCTTACAGATTTCATCCTGTGTATTAACAGCTCTTTAAATTACCATTATCTTGAATCTTACTCAAACTTCTACCATTCAAATTTCAAAACCTTTCTTTAAAAAACATGATGAACCTCAAGTAATTCTCGTGAAGTTATAGAGGATAAAAATGTGGCTCAGTTATGATTAAAAAATAGACGGTAAAATACACATATGGATACATGAAAGCCTGTACTGTACTCCCAGGTCCACTGCAGCCTGGGTGCCATGGAGCACTGGCCTCTGCTATTGAACATGAGACTAATAAGGTGGGGGCAATGCATGCCCCACCATCCTCCATTATAACCTGCCCCTCTGGCCAAATGTTCTAGTTTGCCGCCCTCTTACCCCTGGAAAACATGCAGTTGTTAGAAACATGGAGCATACGGTACTTTTGAGGGGCAGGCTATGAAATATGATACGAGTCATGGATCTATTTGTTCTGTAATTGTGAAAACTGCAAAATTTTGATCAAGATAGAAACTGAAACTCTGAGTGTCATCTCATGGGGAGCCCTGATAGTCTCACTGGCAGACTGTTCTCTTCACTATCACCTTCCCCCCTGGGTCTCTAGTCACGCTATTGCCTCTGCCAGGGAGTTACCCACTGTTTAGTGCTCAGCACCCAGAAAATGGCCTGCCCAGAGGCCTTTTCAAAGGCTGACCTCCAGCTCATCTGCCAATAGGAGGTGCAAGTGTCCTGGAAGCACTGACCATCTCTCTCAGCGCCCTTCCCTCCTACTGTGCACACTCTGGAGTCCAGCCCTCAATTTGCCAAGGTCTGCCCTCAGCATCCCTGCCCTGTGCCCAGGATCTCCCAGTCACCGCTTAGCTGTCCCAACTCTCATTCTCTTAAGAATCCAGTTTAAAAAAAAAATGGATTTCTACTAATGTACCAATTTATTATTCCTTCTAAGAAGGAGGTGCTATCTCAAAGTGATCTTAGGTAGATAATGTCTCAAGCTAGCACTTCCCAACTGTGTTTCATGGAGTGCCAAACTTCCATGGATGTGCCTGAGAGTCACTGTAGGGGCCTTAGAAACCATTGCCCTCTTCACAAGCTTCAACCAGGGACATTCTGCTATTATATCCCAGCTACATTAGGGACACACAGTGGGGTCATTGAGACCTCTCCTGGCTCTGGAGTCAGACCAGACAGCTTGGAACTCCAGCTCTACCACCTACTAGCTGTATGATGATGTTGGGCGATCATTTAACTTCAGCGTGCCTTAGTGTTATCATCTGTAAAAATATAAACAATAAAAGTACACTGTCTCTACCTTTCAGGGTTGTTGAACTAGATGAGTTAAAGTATCTGCCACATTGTAAACACTATTTCGGAATTTATTATTACAGTCTATGTAGGGGTACTCTGTGAGATTTCGTTTGAAAGAGGGTTTCCACTGCTTTACAAAAAGGTAAAACAAATAAAAAAAACCCTGAACTCCTATTATCTTTACTGAAAATATGAATAACTTATTGAAATGCTGCTGAGGGCAGGTTTTTTAGGGCCTGTCACATCCAACCTAAGTGTGGAGCTGAGTTGGCTTCAGGT
Source organism: Loris lydekkerianus (assembly GCA_963574355.1). Taxonomy (NCBI): domain Eukaryota; kingdom Metazoa; phylum Chordata; class Mammalia; order Primates; family Lorisidae; genus Loris; species Loris lydekkerianus. The sequence continues at coordinate 16,367 of CAUYPK010059266.1, read as the reverse complement.
TTGTCCCTAGACTAGGTCAACCAGCTCGCAACCAGTGTTGGTATTTCTATCTGCTGATGTAGGGAACAGAGTTAAGTGTAATGTCAACGAACTTTGTTCATTCTATTACTCTGTAGTTTTTCTTAAATATCCTTATTACTAAGCTAATAATATTAGGTTTTATATATCATAAGTGTCCAGGAAGAGGCTATTGGCTTACAATGTGGCTGAAAGTGGCCATTTGATTTCTTTGTTTTTTTGAAACAGTCTCACTCTCTCACCATGGGTAGAGTGTCATGACATCATCATAGCTCAGAGCGACCTCAAACTCTTAGGCAAAAGCGATCTTCTTGCCTCAGCCTTCTGATATGTGGGACTACAAGTGCTTGACACAATGCCCAGCTAGTTTTCCTATTTTTGATAGAGACAGGGTCATCTCACTCTTGCTTAGGCTGGTCTAGAACTCCTGAGCTCAAGCAATCCACCCACCAGAGTGCTAGGATCATAAGTGTGAGCCACTGCACCTAGCTAAAAGTAGACATTTGAGAAGTGTTTCTTGAGTTTTTGAAAAGTCAGATATCAGTATCAAAGAATGCTGTTCAAACTGCTTGATTAGAACCAAATGAATAAACCAGCCTACGTTTCAATTATTGGCGACAACATATATTGGGTAATACTTGACCACTTGGGGCATGTGTCACAGTTAATTTCTAACCAATCTTAAGGTCCTCAGATATGGGAATGATGCTCTTTCTTCTTTTCTTTTTAAGAATTTCTAATTTTTTTACTTGCATGGACTCAAGGCACTTATTGTATGATAGTATAACTCTATGTAACTCAGTATAACTGAGTTGCACAGTAAACAACAACTTGAGCATGACTGAGGCACAAGGAGAACTGAAGCATGTTCAACACCCCACTCAACACCCAAGGGTACTCCCCACACCCCAAGATTCACTATAATGCTCTAAGTGGGGTCCAAACATTCCATCAAATAAAATATAAGATCATCATGGTGAGGGCCAGAGTGAGGACAGATGCAATCTCTTGGTGTCTGAATTTGAGTTAAGGGGTCGTGGGTGGGGTAGGCTTTATTGTCCTTAGATTTGAGAAATGTTTTGTTTTGTTTTTGGTGCGATTAATACTCTGCCAGTTTTAGAACTCCAAACACAAAAGGCTGTTGGGTAGGACTCGAAGCAAAATTTAGGTAGTATGCATCCCAACTCCTCATGACATTCTTTGTGGGTCTGTGTTAAGTCACCCAGGTATCTGAATTTTAATCTGGAAGAAATTCCTTGTGGAGAGGATTTTTGTACACATCTATATCTCTAAACTCAGAAGGACATTGTGATAATATTTTATTAGCAAAGTATCATGACGGCAACTAACATCTGGGGAGAGTTTACTGTATGCCAAGTAGGGTGCTAAGTGCTTTTACATAGATTATTTCATTTATTCCCCTCAAAAAGTCTATAAAAGTAGGTACATTATATTTTAAAGATGAGAAAATGGAGGTTTAGTGAGTCTAAGTGACTTGTCTGAGGTTATCTGAGTAGAAGGCGATGGGGTTGGGATTTGAATCAACATCTGGCTCCAACGCCTGGACATTTCCCCTTGTACACACAGGCTCTCCTGATGAACATGGGGTATTTATTTCTGTATATTCTGTGGCTGCATTCTCCAAACAGTTCAGAGCTTTAGAAAATATTTTGAGAATTCTCCCTCAGATAGACTTTCCAGCAAATACACCTTATTTTGCTTGAGAACTTCCCTGTTTCTAGCACCTTTGTCCATTCAGCTTGGAGAACCAACCTCAGAGGACAGAATTGCCCTCCACCTACCAACCCCACACGTTTTCTTTGATTGCTTTGAGACAGCAGCTGAGCCGCTCTACCTGGTTTCACTTAGCAAGACAGGTGCTTCTGGTTTCCACGGAAGGTGTGCCTGCCAGGGGTCTCCGTCTTTATTCTGTCCTCCCAGTGCTGGAGAGAGAAAGTCTGGCGCTGCTGGGGAGGATAGACTCTGGCCTTCCTTTTTGAACCTTAGGTTTAAAATCGAGTATTCACAAGAGAAAGAGCCCTTCTGTGGAATCTCACCATGAAGTTGCAAGAGACACTCACCCTGTCCAGTCCCTCTCCCCCCACCAGTGGGCCCCTCTACGTCTCTTACTCTCATCTCTACACTTTCTGCTCTCAGTGTTACCCCTGAAGGGAGAAATCACAGGACTCGGAAATTCCGATGAACCTTTTGCTTTTAGTTGTTGTGCTGAGCCAGGCTGAGTCTGGTTCTTAGAAGAAGATGGTGAGAGATTATGGAACATGGCTGCTGACCAACCTTCTTCCTCTGGGGAGGAGGATGTAAGAGTCCCATTGTCAAAGTGAGAAGGAAAATGAAGCAGTGAGGCATGGGAAATGCATTTCTATTTCCTTAAAAACATTCTTTATTCAGAGAGGCACACAGCTAGGGTCTCGGGCAACTGAGGAGGCCTGTGAAAGCCGCCTCTGAGAACAGGGCAGGAGGGCGCAGAAGGGGAAAACCCACCTGGGACATGAATGAATTCTGAGCTGTTCAAAAATTGTTGATCTTGCCAGAATCCAACTTTTGACAGCTGCTAAATATGGCACCTGAGAAAATAGCTTCAATTTTGTAATTTGGAAATAGGAAGGGAAAATTCATTAGGAAGGAACACGAGGGTCTTTCCTATACCCACCCAGGCTTTTAGCTGTGACTCATCGAGTTCTGGAATGTGAAGAGTAGATCTGGGCTCCTGCAAAGACAAAAAAGACCCATTTTCTCCCCTCTGAGCTTGGGGACTCCCGGTGACAAGCTCGCAGAGCCTGTTAGGAAGTGGCCTCTATGCAATATCCCCCTCTACTGGATTCTTGCATGGAAAACAGATCCTAACAGCCTCTGCTGCCTGAGATCTCTTCTGAGCTTTTCCTCCATAATAAAACACATTTTGGAGTCTGCCAAGGCTATTTCCCCTACCCTTTCTACTACTCCCCTGATTAAGATGAAAAATTCTCTCAATGCACATACGCCCAAGAAAGGTAAGACACATATCTCAGAAAGATGAATGAAATGAGGAGGGGCAGCAAGGAATTGTAGGACTTGAGAAGACTGAACTGTCTTCCTAGTAGAGGATCCAGGGCCGGAGAGGGAGAGCCTTACTGAAGGGGCACAGCTGGGAAGAGGAGACCCCAGAGCTACAGCCGCATTCCTCCAGCTCTCCCTTTACTGTTCTTTCTCCAGTGACATAGTGACATAAATATTCAGAATTGCTGAATCGCGAGAGTGATTTCTGGTTGTGGAAATCATAGGGCCTGTCTAGGGAAGAGGCAATCTTTTAGACTGTTTTCCTAGCAGGGTCTCCTCCCTGGCCAGGGGGGAGTTACCTGTGGTTCCAAATGACTCCAGAAAATGGGGTCAGAAATGGTCTGGCCCAAGGTCCTTGGTGACACATAGACTGTAAGTCCTGGCAGAGCCTGGGTGCTGTGAGGAGCACCTCCAGGTCATGCCCAGTCACAGGGCTGGCACCCTTTGCTGTGAGAGTCTGCATTGTCCAGTGAGGTAGCCTGTAGCCATGTGACTGCTAACCACTTAAAATGTGGCTTGTGTGGCTGAAGAAACAAATTTTAAATCGTATCTAATTGTAATTAATTTAAATTTAGTCATATATATGCATTGGCTACCTGTTGGACAGCATGATTCTAGAAGGGCCTGTGACACATGTGTATTGCTTGGCCAACAAGATAGCAGTTTCCTTATTCAGTGCCACTGGACAACTGGCAGGGCTGTGTGGGCGCACAGCACCCAGACAGGCAGAGCAGCATGTGCAAGCAGCCTAGGCACAGAAGGTAACCCTGGGGTTGGAACCTTACTGCTCCCCAGAGTAACCACATGGGCTGGGAAAAACCTGAACTCCTGGGCCTCTGTGTCCTCACCTGTGAAATGGGAGGTCGGTTGGTTCCATGCTTTTTTGTCACAAAAGAGCCCTTTCATTATCCACCCCCCCCAAAGGATTTCTTGTTTAGACAAAACAGCCAACCAACCAACCAAAAACAACAACAACAAAAATACTATCTATGCCACAAGCAGCACTTGCTAAGAAAATAATTACTGACATTTGAAATTATAAACTGCTAATCAGAACTTTAGTCCGTGCCAGCTAACAGGGTGGTCTCATTCAGTTGACGTGATTCCACCCAAAGCAGAGACACATGAGGCATAATGGACCAGCCTAGGCTCCCAGAGCACATTCATATGCACTGTGAATGGCTTTAGAAAATACTGAGAATACCTCTAGGTTATTGCCTGCTAGGACATTCTGGGGGCTCAGAGATGCACGTTAGAACCCGGATGAGATGCTAAGTCCCATCTTGGTCTTTTGAGTTCCAAGTCCACAGAGGTTTTGATGGGAGGATTTGTTCAGGGGTGGGGAAGCTGGTGCAGCACTTTTTAGGGTATCTGGGCCTTGGTGGGGAGGGGGTTCTGACATGCAGACAGGAACCATGAGGGAGGATTTTCCTTGATCTACCCTTTTTGCTGAGGGTACTGCTGGGAGGTGATAGAGCCTTCCAGACAGGAACAGCTGCCAGACACCAGGCCAGGCTGTCCTCCCTTCCCCCAGACATTGCCTCCACCAGCAGGGGACAGAGCATGAGGCAAAGGGCCATTTGCTTCCCAGCATGTGACCCTCCAAGGTTCCTGGAGGTGCCACAGAGAGGGTGGTGGGCGGAAACCGGAGCAATGAGGCAGAACCTGAGAGAAAGTTACACAGGAAGCTGCAAGGAAGCTCCTTGTCCTCTCAGAGGGTCTTTGAGCCTGCAATAGTCCCTTTGCTGGATGAACTTCAGGTTCAGCTAACATCTGTGAGGTGTTTCTGTGTGCTCTGCTCTCTGTGGCCTCATGGGATCCACACAGTGGTTCTCTAGGAGGGAGGAGATGTTAGTCCACCCTACAGGCAAGACAGCAAAGAACCTGGGTGGTCAAGGGGCCAGCTGGAGGAGGCAGCTCTGGGATTCTCACCCAGCACGGCCAAGGATCGGAAATTGGGAATACGATGCCGTGACCTTGGTGCATGCTGCCTCTGACTGGAGAATATGACCCATGGTGGCCCGATCGCTCTGACTCCTATTACCTGGCACCTTGTGGCAAGGAGCACCCCGTCTTAGCTCAACACAGAGAACCATGTCCCTGGCTCTCACACCAGCTATCCTTCACCCACTGCTGCTGCTTTATACGTTTGATTCTTCCCAGATATTTCTCACGGCATTGAATTTTATTCTACCAAGGATCCTGGTAGGTAGGTGGGGACAAATTCCTTGTTCCCCCTTTACAAATGGGTAGACTGAGGCCCAAGGAATTACATGACTCTGTCATTGACTTCACAGTTGGATTGGCTAAGTAAAAGACAACTTTTCAGGTACATTTGCCCCTTTGACTTCTAGGACCAAAGTATCCATCCTACACCATGAATGTCCTTCTGGCATTTTTTGTGGTGATGGTGGTAAAGAAGAGGTTTTAATTCAGCCTGGTTCTGATAGATAGGAGTCAGCACTTCCAATCTCAGCAATTTTTGTAATAGTGACAGAGGTTTCAGCATCTGTGTATGGTTCAAAATTCTTGTAAGAGCACGATTTTCTCAGTGTGTCTGTGTGGAGTGTTTGAGCTATTTCCATCTTTGGGGGACTGCAGGGAGGTATTCTCTGAAGGCCAGGTGCATGCTTTAATAGGCTGCATTAGTCAACCTAGCTAATCAGCATGAAGGTGTTTTTGAAAGCAGAGCACCGTGGGGACTTCAGTTACAATTACCTGTCTTATCTGGCCAGGTGGGGGCCTGGCTAAGCCTGGCCCACAGGGTTGCTTTGTCTGTCTATACTTATTCATTTTAAATAAACATTAACTGAGCATCTACTATTTGTCCAACATTATCTTATGCACTCACATGATCATTATCCCTTTGAATAAGGCTCATGTTTGATTTGGGTTTTGTTTGGGGTGAGCACCTGAGCATCTGAATAGGATTAAAATAATCATAGCCCTCTCTCCTTTCCCTTCTTAACTCCTCAGAAATTATTTCCCAGGAGATGGTGTTCAGTTGTTTGATTTTATGATTTATGATGATGGAGGTTTTTTCTTACATTAATGCTTGCCAGGGAGGTGTGTCCTGTGGAGGGCATGCATCAGGCTGGAATGAGAGTCTGCGGTGAGGGCCGCCTAACCAGGGGGAGGAGCCTGCAACATTAATAAACTCAGATCACAGAGGAAGGGGGGTGAGGAGCCCGGGGCTTTTGTTGGAAAGATATTAATAGGGATAATGCTTACATTCTTAGCTGAAGAAACTATTTGATCTCCTGAGCAGAGCTCTGATGGCTCTTATGATATGTATTAAATGTAAAACCCCTCTCTACTCAGAAAGTCATTTGTTAAATCAAGCGGTTGGAAGTTTCTACAAAGTCTGGAGTCTCAGAAAGACAGACAAGCATGGCTGGTCCATCGGCAGCTGTGCTGAGATGGGCTAAACGGCTGGGAAAGGCTCCATGGGATGTGAACTTTTTCAGCCAGTTAGAGGGTCAGCATGTGGTTTTGGGGGGTCTGAACTTCATGGTTTTGGTGGCAAACATTGGGGATGGGAAAATAATTACCCTGACATGCCAGGCACAGAGTGAGGCACTTTTAAATCTACTTTCCCATCTAATTTGGGCACTGATCTGATCAACCAGGATGCAGGAGTCCTCTTTCAGGGAGAAGTGGAGTTGTGCAGTAGGAGGAAAAAGGAAAGGGTGGGGTGAGAGAAGCCCCAGGCTGCCCCAGGCACACTCTAACCTGTGTTCAAACAGAGAAAATGGATGATTATGGACTGTGATTCAGGGAGGGAAGTGCTTCTAAGAGACATGTGGTCACAACTATCTTCCCCATGGCACTAGAATTCCAAACAACTGAGCCACTGGTTAAGCATGAACCATGGAATTGAGAAGCCCTCTGTTAAAATGTCCCTAAAATTCTCTGTAATGGAACAACGGTCCCCCCCAGCATGTGTTCATTTTGGAGGTTAATGGAAAACTTGGGGGTTGTCTTAATGCAAAGGGATGGACATCCAAAGTTTTATAGATCTTACTTCTCCTTAGCAGCCAGGTAGTGGCAAAGAGTGTTCCACCTCAAGGTTGTAAAATCTCTGTGCTGTTTTATGCAGTTGAAGTCCAGATAGTCACTGAAGGAAGCAGTGGGGGCTGATAATTTATAGGAGGCTGGTTGGCTGGGACCCTAGCCTGCTTCCAGAGATGGCTCTGGCAGTCAGAGGAGAGAGGTGAAGAGAAGAAGATTTTGTTCACCCATCCAATCCTCACAACCAGGGGCAGGCAAGTTACTTAATGGGAATTTTATTTTTATTTTTATTTTATTTTATTTATTTATTTTTTTTTTTAAGAAAGGAAAAAACTTGAAGTTGTAATACTCAATATATACCAATAACAATAGATGACTATAAGTCACATTTAAATATATACCAATAACAAAAGATGAATACAAGTTACATCTCACAATCCCCCTGCTGGTGTCCACGCCATCGTCCCCTCTTGTCTGGGTCCCGTATACAACTCTATAATTACAAGAGTTGCTCAAAATGTGGTCACCATCAGGGTCCAGACACTTCTGATTACGGGGAACGGTTGCTTGAGCAACATTGAAGAAAGGACTTGTTGCTGTGTGAGGGACCAGTTCCCAGATCTTCCCTGGTGCATGTCACGCACAGTCTGTGCTTCTCACACTTAGCACAAATGGGTTCTGTTGCACACTCACGCCTCCGTTGTCCTTGTACGTCACAAAATTCTTGAGTTTCAATTGCTATTTCAGACTGGTTTTGCTGTCCTCAAAGGACGACAGGCTTCTGGGAATTTTAGGAAAACGAAACAAGAATTAGGAGAAAGCAACAAAATCATTTAGAATTGAAGTTGGTTCTTCCAGGGAAAAATAAAGGGTGAGCAGTGGACACAGTAATTGTTATCACACGCAAGAGTAATTGCTAAGTTTCTTGAGCATAATGGGAAGTGCTTTGTATGAGATATCTGATTTCCTCTTCACAACTACGGTATGAAGGAGATAGAATTATTACCACATTTTACAATTGAGCAAACTCAGTTCAGAGGATGTTCTAGCTCCTAGAATGAAGCAAGAAATATGATCAGTTACACATTCACTGGGACTGTAACATCTGAACAAACCAGTAGCTCAAGAAACCATAAATATGCCTGATTTTGAGATGAGAAAATAATATCTCTTGTGAGATATGTGGTCGACCCACTGTCACAAAGTAGCACAAGTTTAAGGCCATATCATACCGAAGTATCTACATCTAAATGAGCGCTGGGCTAATGAGTACTATTAAGAAGGTTCCCCTCCAGGTCCTCCCACCCAGTGTCAACAGGGTGATAACCGGAACTCCGTGAGGGCAGTGGTTCTCACTTCCAGTGATGGCAGCACTGCTGTGTAGAAGGAAATGTGTCCTCTGTGGACATCATAGCTGACTTTTCCAATGACACAACCATAGGTGGAGATTTGAATATCCTCAGTGGTGGCAGATGGACATCCCAAGGAAAGTGATTTTAATTTTAGGAGGTTGATTCAGGTCCAATGCATAGAATAAATGTTTCAACTGACCCTCTGAAGGAGAAGTGACAGGCTGATTCTTTTGTATGGTCCATAAATCAAGCCAATTCCTAGGAAGGGCTCCCAAAAATATTTGGCAGCAGCCTTGGAATAAATGTATATGGTTTCTGAGATGAGAGCTTTGGGGATAGTGTTCATTGGGAGGAATAAGTTCTGATGTTTCAGTAAGTAATAAATTGTGTTAGCTTGTGTGTCTTGCTTCCCCAATTGACTTATAAGACGCCGAAGGCTGGGAGGCCAGAGCAGAGCAGATGCATGGCTTAACTTTTGCTCATAAAAGTATTATTTGATGTTACTCCTCCTATCGTTTGTGGGGAGTCTTCTTCTCCAACAGCATGTTCATTCTCCCACGCACTGAACAAAATTCTTGGGGTCCCTAACTCTTCTGCCAACCTCCACATTCAACCTCTTGAGAAACCCTATTAGCTCTATGTTTACAACAAACCCACAGTAAGAGCACTTCTCACAATCCCCCTGCTGGTGTCCACGCCATCGTCCCCTCTTGTCTGGGTCCCGTAGTAGCCTCTTCACTGCTCCCCTGGCTGCCACCTTTGTCTCCTCCATGGCCCATCCTCTGCCCTGCAGTGGTTTAGAATGTAGGCCCTATCACATCGCTCTTCCATTCAGAACCTGCCTGTGTTTTGGTGGTCTGAAGAATAAAAGCCCCCCAAACGCTCATTGCCTAGAGCCCAGAGCCTATGATTATGTTATCCAACATGGCAAAAGGGATTCTTCAGCTGCAATGGATCTTGGGATATGGAAAGTATCCTGGGTTACTTGGGTGGGCCCAACCCAGGGTGAATGTCTTAGGAGCATGAGTCTTTGCCCAGAGACTTCTGGGCTTTCAGAGGGGTTGAGCTGTGGGGATTGAAGAATAGCTAAGGAGATGTAAGGGGAGGAGGACTTGACCCCTTCTTGCTGGCCTTGAAATGAAAAATGGAGCCAAGAGTCAAACAATGTGGTAAGCAAAGGATTCTCCTCTAGAGGGTCCAGAAAGGGAGCTTGCCCTACTAACACTTTGATTTTAGCCCCGTTAGCCCCCCTTAGACTAACAGTCCCCAGCCCTGACACCAGAGATGGGTTTCATGGAAAACAATTTTTCCATGGACTGGGGCAGGGGAAGGAATGGTTTGGGGATGATTCAAGTGCATTACATCTCCACCTCAGATCATCAGGCATTAGATTCTTACAAGTAGCATAGATCCTTCACATGCACAGCTTACGGTAGGGTTTGTGCTCTTATGAGAATCTAATGACTCCGCTGACCTGACAGGAGGCAAAGCCCAGACAGTGATGGGGAGCAGCTGTAAATACAGAGGAAGCTTCGCTTAGCTCCAATCACTGCTCACCTCTTGCTATGTACCAGTTCCTAACAGGCCACAGACTGGTGCCAGTCCACAGCCCAGGGGTTGGGGCCTGCAGTATTAGACTTCTGACCTTCAGAAGTGTATGATACTAAATTTGTGTTGTTTTAAGTCAATAAGTTGTGTGCTTACAGCAATCTGTTACAGCAGCAATGGGAAACTGACAGAATTTCTCATCCCACTTAGGTTAGTTGCAAAGGTTTGATCCCAGCCTGCAAGGCCCTGAGTGATCTGGCCCTGCCATCTCTCCGATTTCCCCTCCTTCTACTCCCTCTCTGTTCCCTGGACTGCACGCATGTGCGCTATGGCCTTCCTGCTCTTTCTTTGAACTCAGAGAGGGCACTTGCTTCAGGTCTTTGTACTTGCTGTTTCTTCAGCCTGCAGTCCCTTCCCACATGGCATCCTCCCTCCCCATTCTGTCTTTGTTCAAAGCTCAGTCACCGCTTCAAGGCAGGGGCCCTTACCGAGTGAAGCACCCTCAGTGAAAACCGCACCCCTGCCAGCTGGAGTTCTCCACACTCTTACCCTACATGCTCTTCAAAGAGCTTTCTGCCACCTGCCACACAAAGACACACTCACACAAATACTTTTATGCTTTCTGGCTTCTTAGCTTTTGTTTGCTTATTGTCTGTCATCACCCATTAGAACGTAAGCTCTGGGAAGGCAGGGCTTGTCACCCAGTTCTTATCTCTGGTACATCACCAGTGTTTAGATGGCACATAGCAGCTGCTCAATAAATACTCACTGAATCAATGAAGGAAAGGTGGCATTAATTGTTATTTGCTAAATCCCTTGTCAAACTGATCATTGCTAACTCTGGCTAGATATAAAATTACCCCTCAATAATCAATTCCCAGAACAGGTGAATTTTTTGGATAAGTTGTATTCTTTTCTTTAGCTAATAATGTGTGCTAGCTGTTTGCATCCAAAGCCTGGAGACAGCATAATATTATTACCCCTATTTCTACAAGCTGCCTGGATGGTGACTTCTGCTTAGTGACACAGGAATAGGGTCCCAGCACAGCTGCCCCTCTCTGGGTTGGTGATATTGGGCAAAGCACTTTCCCCTGGGATGAGGGCTGACTACATGATGATTTCTGGACCTATTCCACCTCTGAGATCCTCAGTGCCCACAGATTCTGTAACTACTTGGCCCGTTCGTGATGGTTAACCGTAAGAAGGTTCGGCATCTTTTCTCTGCATGCCTTTGAGAGACAGTTGCTCCTCTGTGCTCTGCCCTGGAAGCACTCCAGATCCCTAGGGGTGTGGCTTCTCTCAACATGAGGGCACAGGTGGAGGGTGGGTGTGTGCCAGTAGTGTCATCTCTGGGAAGTGGAGGAGAAGGGGAGCTCTAGGAGGGGAGGGGACAAACAAGTCAGGAAGACTGCAGGGGGAGATAGGGATGAGATATGCTTAAATTCTCAGATTTGAAATTCTCATCAATAGCAGGCATATTAAAAGAAGTAAGCAGCTGAGTTAGGAAGCAGGTCTTGAGCATAGATTTTGAATCCGCTTCCTTCTTTAGACAGTAGTTGGGCAATATCCAGAAAAGTTGGAGGTACACGCACTATTTGACCCAGAAGTTCCACTCTGCTATGTACTGAATGTCATCTCCCCCTCCCCCCATGAATTCATGTTGAAGCTCTGCCCACCTCCACGTGATGGTGTTTGGAGACAGAGGCCTTAGAGAGATAATTAGGTTTAGCCTGGCTGAGGCCCTCATGGTGAGATTAGCGCCTTTATAAGACGAGACACAGGAGAACTTGCTGTTTCTCCCCGTCATGTGAGGAATCAACCCTGCTGACACCTTGATTTTGGACTTCTGGCTTCCAGAAGTGTGAGAAAACAAACACCTATTGTTTAAGCTGCCTGGTCTACAGCATTTTGTATGTTGGCCCAAATTGACTAAGATATACTCCCAGTATTTACGCCCTTGAAAAGCTCTCCCATTGTGCACCAGCACAATTCTTAGAGGAGAAAGCAGCAACAAACTAAATGCCCACTGATGGTAGAAGAAATAAATAAATGTGGCACATACATACAGTGGAATGCTATACAGCAGTAAAAATGGATGGATTCCTTCTAGCCTATCAACACACATGAATCTTCTAAGTAGCAGAAGAGTGTGTGTAGGATGAACCCACTTCTGTAAGACTCAGAACCATACAATACTTCCTAATATATCATTACACATATCTACGTGTAAGTAAATAGTAAAACTACTGAGAAAAAAGAAAGGTAAAAAAAACCCCTATGTAATTTGGGAAGGTAGCTTGTCTTGCAGAAGAGGTTGAGGGTAAGAATCAGGATGGCACACATATTTTTAAAGCATTCTCAATGGCTATGTGTTAGGCTGAGTGATGGGTGCATGGGTTTTGTTGTGCTATTCTTTATACCTTCCATATACTGTTATGTGTATTATTATCTATGAATATGATGTATTTCATCATTAGAAAAACAACTTAAGCAATGAAACAACACATAATAAAAGCAGAGGCTTTGGAGGCAGGCCAGCCTGGGCCCTGCTCCAGGATTTGCAGCTTCATTAACTAGGGATCGGACCAAGGCTCTTCCACTGTGACTTATGGCACCTCCACATGGGGCTCTGAAGAGAGAACCGGAAGAGCCCACATACGGTAGGTGTTCCACAATGGAGAGCGAAGATGATGAAGGTGGGTGAGGAAGCCCTACAGAGCTATTAGAAATGCTTTTATTCTTCTCAACGTAATGATAGGGGTCACAGAAAGTTTCGACAGTAATAATTAATCTGTATGTGAAGCTTTGTAGTTTGCAAATCCTCTGTGCTTTGGGGCTGATGCCTCTTTGAGGCATGTAAGAGTAAATAAACTTGCAAAGGACAGATGGACTAAAAGTGAATCCCACCATCCCAGCAGGAGACATTGAACACAGCATCTTTTAGATCCAGCAGACCACAGGTTAGTACAGCTGTAGAGCATTTGAACAAGTCAATGAACAAGATCAATTTGGTGAACATATGGGGAGCCTTGCACCCCACTCTTGGGACTTACAGATTCTTTCCAGGCAAATGTTTATAAAAATTGGCCATACTTTAGGTAACAAAGAAATCGGGAACACATGGATGATGTTTTTTGACTACAATGCAATTAAGTTAGAAACTAATAATAAAAAGATAAGACACACACATAGAACTTTAAACATCTTTCTGAAGAACTTGGTAATCAAAGAAAAACAATGTAATATCTAGCAGAGAGGTTTGAAAAGCTATAGACCAATATATAATGTATTTATTGCTCTGCTCCACTCCCTGTCCCCACCCACACCACTCTCTTTCCCCAGACACCTATAAAACTCTCCCAGCTGACTTCAGGAATGGAAGAGGGGGGCACATATTTGTGGAAAGCTGGCTGTGTGCCAGGTGTTGGGATTTGGGTATATAGATGAGTAAAACCTAGTCCATAAAGAGCTCCCAAATGAAAGGGGTAAAGGTTATTATTATTATTATTATTATTTATTTTTTGCAGTTTTTTGCCAGGGCCAGGTTAGAACCCATCACCTCTGGTATATGGGGCCAGCACCCTAGTCCTTTGAGCCATAGGTGCCGCCCTGAAAAGGTTATTATTATATCTGTTTTGTATACACACGCATATACAGGAATATAGTATCCATTATATTCACATAAACTGTAGGACCATGGATGAAGTCTTTGTTTAGGTCTCCAGAAAGAGTCTTTGGGAAAAAGAGAGGGAAGGTCACAGTGTGGATTCAGCCACTGGAGGTGGGGGCATGGGAAATCCAACACGATCAAGGTAACATTTCAGGTGGATCTTGAAGGGGAGTCTGGAGTTCTTCAGGGAGATAAGTGGGGGAAGGCCAATGGGCTGGCGGGGGGAAAGACAGGTGCGAAAGAGCCTGGTTGGCCTGAGAGACTAGGGGAGCCTGGCCCACTGCTCAACGTGGGCTGCTCGGTCGCTGTGGGCCTAAACCACAGAAGACCTTGAAATCTAAGGAGTCCAAGGAATTGGAGTTGTATTCATAGAATAAGAGCAGTTAGCAAAGATTTTTTAGGCAGGGATGTGACAGGGACCGATGTGAGCTATTTTAAAAAGTGATCACTGGCACAAGAGGAGGACACAAACAGAAGGGAGGGGGAGAACGGCGCAGGGCAGCCAGCAGAGAGGCGCCGTGACGGTCGGGGTGAGGCGATGAAAGCATGATAAATGAATTCTAGGATTCTGGAGACTGATACCCAATGTGTTATCCCTCTCAGGAATTTTGCTACTTTGACAGAGGACACTGTCTTCATACAAAGGAATGAAACTCCAAAGATGGTAATTCTGGGATTGTGACAAGCCCCGGGAGAGAGGTTTTTGGGTACGGGGTCTAATGGGGCCCTGAGGGGTCTGTTAAGTAGGTACCATGCAGGTGGGTCACTACACAGCTTTCTGCCCTGTTCTTGTTTGTGGTCAGTGTGGATCTTAGTCCTGTGTTAGGAAAAGAGTTGTAGCTAAAACTGTGTGGAAATGTAATTCAACAAGATTTGAAAGAGAACACTCTTTCTTCACCTCGACCATCCAAGACTCAGGCTAAACCTCGGCCAACTCATCTTAACAGTGCTCACTTCCCGCAGTCGGTCAGTGCAATGGCGTGTTGGGTAAAAACCTGGGCGTGGGCCAGTCCAGAGGCGGGAGGCTCTTCTGACAAATCAGAGAAACTGCTGGTATTCTGGCACAGAAGCTGCTGTGGGGCTGCTATCTGGGGTGCCACGGAACCAGAGGGCAGAGGCTGGCGCAGGCAGTCTGGGAAGAGAGGCCCATTGGCAGGGGAACCCCTATGTTCTCTTCAGGTCTAGGATCAGGACTGCTGCTGAAACAGTTTCTCCAACCCCAAGCAATCATCTCCCATCCTGACTACTGCTGGAGCAGATAGAGACATCCTTTGGGGGCCGTGATGATGAAGCTAATGAAAGAGTGGTCTTTTCTGCATTTGAAGATGGTGTTAGTCTCTTTCCATCCCTCAGGGCTGAGCTGGATTCTTTCCCTGATACTGGAGACAAGTTTCCCCAAACCATCCACATTATCGCTTGGCCTTCCTGTTACCTGCATACCCGCACTATTGAGACAGCGGGCTCACCTTGGGGCTGGGAGGAGGGTGTGTCCACGGCTCAAGGCTATGATCTACCTGGGCTACCCAGGATTCCCACACTTGGCCTTGTGAGCATGATGCCTTGTATACACGTGGCAGTTTTCCCAGGCACCTCCCTAAATTGGTGTAGGGGACCTCTTCCCCATTCCTACATGTCTCTTTGAAGGCACAGACATGAACAGGACAGGTACACCCTGAGTCAACACAGATTTCCCTGGGGTCTGGCTGACTAGAGTCCAGGTGTCAGCAGGACTGGAGTGCCCAGGCAGCCTAGTGGCCATACCTAGGCAGTCCAGCTTCTTCCTGATCTTTCTTGGTTTTGGCTTTAGCCTCTCTTTGCAGAAGGGGGCCTGTGGTCAGGCAGATGGGACAGACAACAGGTGATAGATGCTCTCTGCAGGAGAAGGGAGGGCTGAGGGCTGGCTGCTTCTTAATCTTGGCAGTTTTTATCACATCCCAAGCAAGGGCAGGATGCCTCTGGGCAGTCTAGCCTGTGGAAGCGATGGTGCTTACTTAGCATTTCGTTCTTCAGGAGGCTAGAACTCGGTGAAGGGATGCAGAAGCTTCCAGAATCCTGTGTGTGCTTGGCTCCAGTGGGAGGGAAGAGGTGAGTGGAAGATGGGTCCTAAAACCTGTGGTAGGTATTCTGGAAGCAAAATATGTCAACATTTTTTTCCTTCCTAAATATTAGTGAGAATGTTTTAGCTTGACAGCTTCCATGAAGATTCTGGAGTGTTCTAGAATATTAATAGTCATTAGGACTTCAGCATTTAGACTCTTTTGTGAAGAGATTACAGAAAACATTCAGCCTCTATAACCCACTTTTATTTTATTTTATTTTTATTAAATCATAGCTGTGTACATTAATATGATCATGGGGCATCATACACTAGTTTCACAGACTGGTTGACGCATTTACATCACACTGGTTAACATAGCTTTCCTGGCAATTTCCCAGTTATTGTGTTAAGACATTTACATTTCACATTTACTAAGTTACACATATACCCTTGTAAGATGCACCGCAGGTGTATTCTCACCAATCCCCCTCCCTCCACCCACCTCCCTCCTCCCTCCCCCCCTTTCTCCCTTCCCCCTATTCCTAGGTTGCAATTGGGTTATAGCATTCATGTGAAAGCCCTATATTAGTTTCATAGTAGGGGTGAGTACATTGGATACTTTTTCTTCCATTCTTGAGATACTTTACTAAGAAGAATATGTTCCAGCTCCATC